>PVIC010009774.1:0-44824 GCA_004025085.1 Thryonomys swinderianus
AAGGACCTGAGTTCGATCCCCGGTTACCACATATAATGCTGGGCGTGGTGGCTCACGCCTGTAATCCCAGCACTTGGGAGGCAGAGACAGGAGGATTGCTGAGTTCGCGGTGGCTTGTCTGGGCACCATAGTGAGCTCAGGCCCAGCCTGAACTACAAAGCAAGACCCTGTCTCCAAAAAGCAAAAAAAAAAAAAAGATTTATCTCTTATTTAAGTAAACTTATTCTAGTAAATATGTATATTATTTGATAACCTTTATTAACTTTAGTTTTTGGTGGTGCTGAATCTACCATTAAGCTTAATAAGGCAAATGGTAGCTTATTAAATATTCACATATTTTAAGCACTTGTAAAATATTCTATTGAGCATGTTAATCAGCCTTTTATTACTGGACACAAAATTCTTCCAATTTCTTAGTATTATAAACCTTATAGTAAATATATGGATTACTGCTTAAGAGGTTATTAAACTGAAAACTGTAAGGTGTACTATAGCTGATTCATACATAATTATATGAGAAAAAAACTAGATTGTCAAGATATTTGAACTTTAGCATCTGGTATTCAGTTTTCTGTATGATATTTTGAAGTTCTGGATGTTGTCTTAGTCCACTTGCTTTTTTCAGTTTCTTCTGTTTTTAAATTTTTACTCATACTACTAATACATCTCTTATTTACATGTGTAAATAAGAGGCTCAATTAATGAGATAAGAACTATATCCCTTAGGTGAGTTTAGGTATAAAATAACATTAAGAACAAGACATGCCATGTATGGTAAAGCACTGGTATAATTCCAGCTACTCAGAAAGTTGAAGATGAAAGTTTGAGGCCAGCCTCAGCAACTTAGTGGGATCTTGTATAAAAATTTAAAGAGGGCTAGGGATGTAGATAATATTCCCTTAGTTAAACCTTTAGTACTGGGTGTGTGTATGGGGAAGGAAAAACACTGGCCATATGAAAGATTTTCCCTTATTTCAAAAACTACCAAAATTAGTCAAGGGAAAACTCAAGTGGTGATATGGGATAAAGACACAGAGAAATAAAAATGAGAGGATTAAATCTAGTTCATGTGAAGAAACTGAGCAACTAATAAAAGGCTAAAGCAACACTGTGAAGTATCATGCTAAGAAGAGTCAGTTTTATCATGTAGGAAAAGTGTTTTCAAAGATCAAATAAGTGGCATATATGAAAGAAGATGAAAATGTTAAGACTCAGAGACAAAATTTCCAAACTTATGATGTTCTGAAAAGAAATAAGAAATGATGAATACATAATTGTAGCAAAACTTTTTAAGGGCAGAGAAATAAAAACATGACTATATTAAGCTGGGCATTGTGGTGCATATTTTTAAATCCCAGCACTTGGGAGATTGAGGCAGGAAGATTGCTCCAAGTTTGAGGCTCGCCTGGGCTACATAGTAAGTTAAAGGCCAGCCTTAACTGTGTAGTGAAACTCTGTCTCAAAGAATAAAATAAAACACAAAACAGAAGACTAGACAACAGACACGAACAAATTTGAGTGTCTCTTGGGACTGTTAACTTTGACTCAGCTAAGCTGATCAAATGGAAAACAATTTCATTGTTGCCAGAGTAAAGTCATAAAAGCCTAATAATTATATACATACCTATAAACCACCATTTATCATTCCACATGTACCCATTAACCATCCATTGAAACATTTTCTTTGGACTCTAAATGACCTCAGATGGATGTTCTAATCTTGAGTCATATTCATAAAAATACTCTTTTATCTGCAACAGGCTGGAGGACATACAATTGTTAAGGTTGTTCTTACAAAGTACAGTGAGCTGGGTATGATGGTACACACTTGAAATTCCATCACAAAGGGAAGCTAAGGCAGGAGGATCACAAGTATGAGTCTAGTCCAGGCAACTTACCAACCTACACTCTGTCTCAAAAAGGGGGCTGGGGTTCAGCTGGTACCTTATGTCATACACATGCCACATATAAAATTAGCAAGTAACAATTTTGTACAGTTACTCTAACATAAAAGGTCTAAACATTTACTATGTCAAATGTTCACTGCATACAGCCTTAAGGAAAAAAAAAGAGCTGGGGCTATTGCTTGGTGGTATAGTGCTTGGTTAGGATATACAAGGCCCAGGGTTTGATACCTAGCATTGGAGAAAAGGGAAGAAAGAGTTAGAAATAATTGGTCTATATTTTATAAACACAATAGAATATATGTTCTTAAATTTTGGGTGCAGTAGTCAGTTCTACATTAAAGGAGTTCATACTATTAGTAATAAAACACAAACCACAAAAAACCTACTGGTAAGAGTAAAAAATAAAACTTAGTAGTTTGGAATGTACTGATGATCATCTCTTCTTTTCCCAAATATGTAAGTGATATATTAAATGCTTATTATAGCCAAATCTATTAAAAATTTTTAGAACATTAATTTTTCTCCTTTTTGATAATATTCAAAGAAAAAACTTAGAATAAAACTTTTTCCACGAAGGGAAAGTAATATCCACCTGCAAAAGGAAAAGAAAAATACAATTTGATTTAGAATGTCAACATCTAAATAAATATAAACATTAGGAGTTTATAGTTTACAAGAGTGTAAACTTGCTAAACCAAAAATTACTACACTGTATCAGTAACAACACTTAGTAGCTTAAAGAATACCTCGAACTCTATAACAAAGGATATATAATTGAATATCTTTAATGTTAAATATAGAATTTAGTCTAAAGTTTTAAAATCTAACACATATTAATTGGTATGACCTTAAGTTTATATTTGTATATAAGGATACAAATGAATTACTCCAAGTAACAGGCTGAAGATGGTCAATACTGGAATTATTTGGCCAGGGATTTAGCTCAAGTGGCACCATGCACACCTTGGAAGCAGAAAGACCCAAGGAAAAATATTGGAATTATTTGGCATCACTGGGTGTGGTTGCTCACGCCTGCAATCCCAGCCCTTAGGAGGCAGAGACAGGAAAATTGCCAAGTTCAAGGCTTGCCTGGGCTACATAGTGAACTCAGGGACAGCCTGAACTACAAAGCGAGACCCTGTCTCAAAAAGAAAAAAAAAATTATTGGCATCAATCAAAAAAAAAACCTGAGTAAAAAAATTTAGGACTTTTTCCCGAAGAAGATGTATATATATGATATATAAAATATACATAATATATATAGTGTATATAAATATATCCTATATATATATGATATATATAGGATATATACATATTTCTTCTTTGCAAAGAAAATAGCTCATTAAGATAACATTAAAGGAATGTACATACTATCAGAATAAAGGGTTTTTTTTGAGGTAGGGATTGAACCCAGGAAACTTTTACATATTAAGTACATGCTCTACCACAATTATAGTAAATTTTAATGTAGTATTTCCTCTACATTTGGTTGCTCTTCCTATTTTCAGTTTTCTTCAATTCACTCACTGTCAGGATTAAAAACATGGAAATATTCATGTAGCTATAATACCATATACTCCTTCATATGTGAAATATGTAGATATAGATTCTCTTAGTAAATGTAAAATGCAGGATTTTTTCATATCAGAAAACATTATGTTTTCTAAAATATGATTTTAGATACATTTAGAACACACAGAGAAACATAAATTTTGTGTTATTCTGGAAAATACTAGATAGTATTTTGGCCAAACTTTATATTTTATTGAATAAATATTTCTAAACTTTTATTTTAGGGCATGGAATACTTATAGTCAAACCAAAAATTGTCAAAAGTCTAATAAAAGCACTAAGGCAGTACTACTCCCTTTCAATTCTGGTACTTAATTTGAGTTACCATACAGATAGGTATAGTACTTCCTTGGTTGGGGAACTTTTTTACTGGAAGGCAATACTGTTCTTAATTGAAAAGTTTTGTTGTATACTTTCATTAAAATTTAAAATAGTTTTAGTATTTCAAAATTATAATTATTATTGGAAAGAATTCATTAAGGACTTTTTATTTTGTTCTTTTTCTCTTTGGTTATAATTGAAAAGAGTAAGATGCTGCTTGTAGAAAATAACACCAGATCTATGGAATATTACCCAGTGTTGTCAGATTTATCCTGGATCATTTTGCTTTAATGACTTAAAATAAAAAAGTAAAGAGAGCATTTTTCTTTGAATTTTAATTAAAATATTTTTACTGTTAATCTATAAAATTAATCTTAAATCACAGTTTGGTATTACTCTAAAGAATCAAGATAACAAAGCACAGCAGATCTTCATGTATTTGACTTGTCAAACACAAACTTTCAGCTAAGGGTTTAAGAAAACGTTTTAAACATGGTGTGGTGGCTCATGCCTGTAATCCCAGCACTTTGGAGGAAGAGGTAGGAGGACTGCTGAGTTCGAGGCTTGCCTGGGCTACACAGTGAGCTCAGGGCCAGCCTTAACTACAAAGCAGACCTTGTCTCAAAAATTTAAAAAAAAGAAAACATTTTAATAAAAACAAGTGAAAATGACAGACTATATAATGTTAGAATTCATAAGACTATCCTTTTATTCTGTCATGTTTCAAAGTAATTTGAGTTTATTTCCTCAGTTACCCAATTAATAGGTCAATTATCTATAAGCTTTTTCCTACTTTTAAAGTTATAATTAAGTCCATAACAAATTATTTTTATGGTTAAGTACATTTTGAGATGAAGATTTTTCAGGAATTTAATTCCTATGTTTTGATGTTTCTCTTGTATCACTTATAATGAAACATTTACAAATATTACTAGAATTATCTTTTAAATTCTGTTCCAAGTATGCAATGTTTTATACATCACCTGTAAGATAAGCAAATACCTAAGCTTCAAATCAGAGAAAATTACTATTTTGTTCCATCTTAAAAATCTAAGTATTTGTATTGAATATACAAAATAAATTCTTTTTCTTTCCAGGCTCTTTTATGAACACTCCCTACTTTTTCACTTAAAGTTGTAAGTGTTGAATCCAAGGCCTTGCAACCTAGCATTACCAGTGAGGAATGCTCCTAGATCTCTAGACTCAATGGCACTCAACACAATTTTAAAACTGGAATCACAATGCCTGTAAATCTGTGGGTCTTGTATTGGTGGACTCTAACCACCAATCAAAAAATTGGAGGGAAAAAAATCTGAGAATGTACTGATTTTTTTTCTTGTCATTTCTTCAACTATGTAACTATTTACATTATATATATATATGTATGTATGTATAACATATACCTTTCATTAGTTACTGTAAGTAGTCCAAAGATGATTTATAGTATATTAGAGAATGTTCATAGGTTTTTGAGCAATTACCACAGCAGTTTATATAAAGGAATTTAGCATTGGCAGATTTTGGTATCCATAGGAGTGCTGAGACCAGTCCCTTATGGATATCAACAAGCAACTGTAATACTATTTTAGTAGGCATAATAAATATGGAAAGTTACAATTAACATTTTTACACAATGATAGTAAATACAATATTGTCAATGATAATGAAAATATACTAAAACTAAATAAAAGCAATAACATTAATATGCATTAAAATATAATTGTAGAGTATTGCCAACCTTACTTCAGCAGCACAGTTAATACTGGAGATAATTTGAGAATCTTAACTCCAATATTTACGTGCTGCTAAGGCACTGCTGACATTGCTATCATAAGAGCTATGAATAAAGGAAATATATTCTCTTCAGAAGATCAGATCCTTGTATTTTTGAGGCAGCACAATATGGCCTGCACCTTTTCAAAATCCACAAACCATTATGTGCTGCTACTTTACTCCAAGGTTTTTTTTTTTTTAACATAGATTAGTACCTAAAGAATAAACATTTTTTCTTTAGAAAAATAACCCAATACAATTTTTAAAAACCCATATTTAAAAATTTAAACAGTGATCTATGTCCATAATAATTTTTAAGCTTTTAAGTAGACTTTATTTCTGCACCAAAAACTTAAGAAAGCCTACTATGTGTTCAACAAAGTATTTTAAATTAGGAAAAAGATCAGTAACAAAAAAGTAAAGGACATTTTTCTTGTGCCTTTTTTTTTTTTTTTTTTGAGACAGGGTCTTGCTTTGTAGTTTAGGCTGGTCCTGAGCTCACTATGTAGCCCAGGCAAGCCTCAAATTTAGCAATCCTCCTGTCTCTGCCTCCCTAGTGCTGGGATTACAGGCATGAGCCACCATACCCAGCATTGTATGTGGTTACCAGGGATCAAACTCAGGACCTTGCGCTTATGAAGCAGGTGCCAGAACCACTGAGCTAAATGTCCAATCCCTCTTGTGCCATCTTAGTAAGGTAAAACAAGTAAATCTTTTTGAATGCAATACTGTTGCATCTTACAAGAAAAAAGAATTCATAAAAATTATTTTTACCTTAAGAGCAGAATTTACAAAAAGCATTTTATTCCTTGTATATCTCTCATAATATCTTCATCAGCACAGGTAAGACTTCATAGCAACGGAAAAACATGAAATGAAATACAAGAGTATAGTTTCAACTTAGGCTAACAAAATGCAAATGTAGTTTTAAAGAAAATGACTGGAAGACACGTTAAATATTTTACACTTGATCTTAGCCAAAAGGCCGAGAAGCGATCACATTAAATATTTTAATACAAAATACAGTAAAAATATATGAAGCTCTAAACAATCAATTCTCCCTTTGATGCTATAAAAATCTACATATTAACTGAACATTTATCTCTATTAGAATGGTTATTCTGAGTTGCATGTTATTTGATATAAGTAGTTACATATCCAGATTACGCAGCCTTACAATATGCTAATTTGGTATCCAGAAAAGAAACACAAAAGAGAAAGCCTGCCTTTCATTCTTCCTCTGTCTCATCTATTCCCATCACTCTACTCTACCCTTTCCACAGAAAAGGGAAGATATTTCTTGTTTCCACTTAGATGTATGAATGACCTCTCTTCAAAAGATACCAGAAAATAATCACTATTCTAGTGCAAGGCTCAACATTATTATTATTTTTTTTTTTTTGAGACAGGGTCTCGCTTTGTAGTTCAGGCTGGTTCTGAGCTTACTATGTAGCCCAGGCAAGCTTCGAACTCAGTAATCCTTCTGTCTCTGCCTCCCGAGTGCTGGGATTACAGGCGTGAGCCATCACGCCCAGCTCAACAACTATTTTTGCCTCAGCTTTCTCATTAAAGTGGCTTTTTAAAATCTATACTATTTCTGTTATAGTATAAAAAGGTGAGATACATAACCAAAGCTCCAAAATCTGCCTAATGTATCTGTTTACACAAAGCATACTGACATATAATTCCACATTAATGTATTAAATCCCTCATTGTTAAAAAGTACATACAGCCTTTGAGGAACAAATGCTTCATATACTACTCTTTTATTATGTGTATGTATATTTCATGTAAGTAGTTACATATCTAGGTTACGTAGCCTTGGAATGACAAGTTAATTTGGTATCCTGAAAAGAAATACAAGAGAGAACGTTTATGCCTCTATACATGGCAAAAGAGCTTTAAAACAAGGAATTCAACTACTGAGCTATACATTCCCAGCCATTTTGAGACAAAAGTCTTACTAAGCTGACCAAGATGGTCTCAAGCTTGAGATCCCACCTGAGCTTTCGACATATCTGAGATGGCTTGAGAAACATAATTATTGGTATTTTTCAATTACATTAAAGAATTTTAGGCTTCAAGAAATATTGATAAAATATTATTAGTGCAATTTTTAAGTAAATAACGTCAAAGATTTCTATTTAAATTTTGCTTAAATTTTTACCTGACAGTTAAAATAACTTCGATTTGAAAACATGAAAATTATAAACTATCAGATGAAATTTATTCCTATTCTAGAAAAATATGGAAATTCTTGATTTAAATATATTAACTAAGTGAAAGGTTCAATAAAACAATTTCAAGCAGATAGGAAGGTACATTTCTCTCTCATGTTCAACCACAGTTGTAATGTCTTCCCAGTATGGTAAGATTTGATTTTTTTTTCCTTTCTACTTATCTTGTAGCATTATAGCTATCAAAGGTAATTTCATTCTATGCCTCAATAAAGGGTTATTTTATTAGGTTTCTCTCTCTCTCTTCTTTGAGACAGAATCATTCTCACTATGTAGCTCAGACTAGCCTCAAACTCAGGTGATCCCCCTGCCATGAGTGCTGGAATTACAAGCAGGAGCCATCATGCCCCACTCAAGTTTCTCTTCAATCTGCAAGTTTATACTGTCTCCATGGTCATGTAATAACAATATGCAGGCGCTAATACATGCCATGAGGATTTTCCTGCTGGTCAGTTTGTATGTCACTATATTAATTTGAATACTTAATTTTACTCAATCTAGGACCAACAAGATTAGTAATAGTGATTACTTTCTTCCAACATGCTTCAAATTTGCCTGTAAGAAACTTGGTAGGTATAGCCACTGAGAAACAGAATGATTATCTCTGTTTAAGAATGGAATGCCAATGGGAAAAAAAAAATCTTTACTAGCTGTTTATCAGACAAAGGGCTATTATCTACAATATATAAAGAACTCAAACAAATCAGCCTCCCCAAGTTTAAAGACCCAATTCAAAAATGGGCATCTGAAATGAACAGACACTTCTCAGAGGCAGAAGTCAAAGCAGCCAAGAAGCATATGAAATGTTCAACATCACTGGTCATTCGAGAGATGCAAATGAAAACAACACTGAGATTTCATCTTACTCCACAAAGAATGGCCACTATCACAAAATCAACCAACAATAAATGCTGGCGTGGCTGTGGGGAGAAAGAAACCCTTCTCCACTGTTGGTGGGATTGCAGACTTGTGCAACCATTGTGGAGATCCCTGTGGAGATTTCTCAGAAAACTAGGACCAGGGGTCCCATTTGACCCTGCTATTCCCCTGCTAGGAATATACCCAAAAGAATTTCAAAAAACACATTGGAAAGACAGATGTACACCCTGTTCATAGCAGCTCAGTTCGTGATAGCTCAATCTTGGAAACAACCCAAATGTCCATCAACTGGAGAGTGGATAAAGATGTGGTTTTTGTATAAAATGGAGTATTACTCTGCCATAAAGAATGACAAGATTGATCCATTTAGGTGCAAATGGAGACACCTGGAGGATATACAAATAAGTGAAATCAATAGACCATAGATAGGCAAATTCCAGATCTTCTCTTTGACATGAACACCTGTAGATGCAAATGAGCTCTAGAAAGTGTGACAGCTTTTATAGAGTGGGAAATTTCCATAGGAAATTTGGTGTGGGAATGTAATGAGGGGAAGGAATAAATATGATTTAAAAAGAAAATAAAAGCCGGGCGTGGTGGCTCATGCCTATAATCCCAGCACTTGGGAGGCAGAGACAGGAGGATTGCTGAGTTTGAGGCTTGCCTGGGCTACCTAGTGAGCTCAGGGCCAGCCTGAACTACAAAGCGAGACCCTGTCTCAAAAAAAAAAAGAAAATGTATAAAGGGGGTGGGGAGGTGTGGGTGGGTAGAGATATGGGTAAAAATGAGAATTAACTTGTGTCATATACTGGTACAAATTCCCCAATGTTATATGTGATTGTGAGATGTATATAAACTGTACCAATAACGAATTCAATTAAAAAAAAAGAATGGAATGCCAGACACAGTGGTATGTACATGTCTATAATCCCAGAAAATTGAGTAAAGAATTACAAACTTTGGGGCTAGTGCAGGCAATTTAGCAAGACCTTGTCTCAAAAATAAGAAGTGGGGATATATCTTAGTGGTAGAATGCCTGTGAGTTCAAATCCCCAGTACTGCAAAATGGAGAGAAAAAATGGTGGAGTAAGGTGTGTGTGTGTATACACACATACACACATTACACACACACACACACACACACATACACACACATATAAAACATACACATGATATGACCTATCAGTAATATATTGGAAAGGAAAATTTTAAAACTCTTATGTATAACTTTAAGAAAAAGCCTAAGGGAGTATAACTACAACAATCTCACTAATATGGTAATTTTTTTTCATTATCCTATTAAAAGTTCAAAGCTTTAATAAACCTTCAAATAAACTTTACAGGATCATATTAAAATTTACTTTTACTTCTTGGATACAAATGCTTAAAAATAAAAAGTTTACATAGCTGGGGATAGAAGTACATACTTGTAATCTTAGCACTTACGGTGGCTGAGGCAGGAACATTCCAAGTTCTAGTTTCATCTGGAAAATGTAGAGACCCTGTCTCAAAATAAAAAATGACAAGAAAAGATAACCAACCAACCAACCAACCAACCAACCAACCAACCAACCAAAACAGAGAGGCTGGATTAAGTACGGAAAGTTCTTTTAAAATTCAGTGTTGAAAAAAATTTTTTAAAAAATTCAGTGTTGAGAATAGGCATGCAATACAATATTCAAACATAATCTAAAAAAAACCCTCATAAACCTGGATTGGGGATTTATAGTGGTACAAGCACGAGTTCAATTCTCAGAACCCCCCCCAAAAAGATTCATAATAAAAAAATGTCATTTTTAATTAAATACATGGCTTTATATTGTAAAACCTCTATATCCCCTTTGATTTCTTCTATAGAAATAAACAAATGAATGACTGCTTAAAAACTAATTATTAGATTTCAACTAAGAGTTTATTCCAGAAAGCTTTTATATATATATATATATATATATATATATACACACACACACACACTCCAAATAATGTTATCATTTTGATTCCTTAAATACAAAGTTAAACTACTCGGAAAACATTTATGCATTTTAAAAATTTTTTCATAACTTTTTTTTTTTTTTTTTTTGAGACAGGGTCTTGCTTTGTAGTTCAGGCTGGCCCTGAGCTCACTATGTAGCCCAGGAAAGCCGCCGCGAACTCAGCAATCCTCTTGCCTCTGCCTCCGGAGTGCTGGGATTACAGGCGTGAGCCACCAAGCCCGGCACTGTGGTATGTAGTATTGATTCCTGTGGGCATGAGTCACCACGCCCAGCATTGTATGTGGTTACCAGGATCAAACTCAGGACCTTGTGCTTGCGAGGCAGGCGCCAGAACCATGGAGCTAAATCTCCGGCCCTGATAACGTTTTTGCTTCTCAGACACAACTAAATTATGAACACACAGTCAAGAAGTCCCATTTGATAAGAACAATAATGCTATTTACTGTCACATTTTTTTATCACAGGCATTTTCTTTTGTTCCCTTTTGTGTCCTATGAAAATTTGTCCATTGTCTTCTCTCTTCATATTCAATTTTTATCCTGTGCTAAACATTTCTTGTATTCAATTAACCAGCAAAATCAATTGATCTTGTTTTGAGATTTCAGTAAAACTTAATTTTATACTTCTAAATTTGGTCTAAATATAACTATTGCATTTTTCAGCTGGATTTTCTGTGTTCACTCATAGAAACTTTCTAAAATTCACATATTCACATTATGTACCTGATTGTACGTAGAACCTATTTTTTTCCCCAAAGTATCAAGAAGTACATAATCAGAATCTATCCAGTTTTACTTCTTTCCAATGGAAACACTATCATTCCATTCAAAAGTTTTCTTTTAAGAATCATGAAAACCAAATGCAGTATATATGGCACAATGTCTATAACCCCAGCTACTCAGGAAGATCACAAGTTTGGGACCAGCCTGGGAAACAGTGTGACTGTGCAGAAAAAAAAATCCAAATGAAATGTTCATTTTTCTGAAACAATCAGGAATTCAACAGGAATTGGATATTACTACAATAGGAGATAATTATGACAGTGTGCTATAAGGAAGAGTCTTCAGAGAGGCACAAAGAAACAGTTGTAAATGAACAGCAAGACTGACCAAGCATGGTATTCCTCTGGTCACCAGGTAAGTACCAACTATAACAAATAAACCATTAATCATTTTTGGTGCAGTCATTATCTTTTCCCAGGGAATGATTCTTCAAGGCATCCTGAAGAATGGAGATGTTTATAACAAATTACTTTCTAATTCTTTTCTCCTTTATTATGCGCCTACTAAAACTTTGATTTTCACTAAAGCTACTTTTGGAGGTTAAAATACTTACTAATTCCCTTTGTATTTATCGCTATATTTAAGGGCAGTTTAAACCTATTATTATCTTTGATAGGTTTCTATTTCAGACTTTCTAGCTAATACTGAATTTCTACTCACTACAAACTTTTGAACATAGATAACTGTTCTTAGTATTGAATACTATGCTGAGTAATAAGAGATTTCACTTTCAGATCTACCTTTTCTTTCAAACTAGATTAGCTATATGGCAATCTTTTCCTGGTATATCTTGTGCCATTTCTTCATTCTTGTATTCTGGTGCATTGGAAATAATTACATTGCCACAATTTCTTAAATTTCTGCTTTCAAGTTTGATTGTTGAAAGAAAAAAATACAGAAAGGTCTTAAGGCTAATGTAGAATAAAAGGAAAGAGCTACTAAAAACAAAATCAGGAAACAAAACCATTTTATTTCTTGCCCTTTTATCTTCATGCAACAGTCATAGCTTCAAGTCTAGTGGTTTACATTGTGGACCATGGAACGTTAATTATGTCTACTGGCTTTTGATGTATCTCAACTTTTCATTCTTAAGCTCTTCCAAGAAAAAAATAAGTTTTTGAAAGGTGAGACTAAAAAAGGGAAATGTCTCATTTAAGAAGTCAAATTAAATATAAATCTAAGTAGATGGCAGCCTTTAAATACCTTGAGTTGATTTTCTTTGTATAACAGAAAAAAATGTTAAATCAAAAAAAATAGCAAAATACAAGCTGTAACTGATTCTTTTCCTTTGTAAATGATTTAAAACTCTAATTTTATTTCTACTAACATTTTTTGTTTAGGCATATTTACTTTTATAAGTGCTCTAATATCAACTTATTTAGTTTACATAAGGCATTAATGCATTTAACAAAAACATTTAGAAATTCTAGTCATGTTACCTAAATTACAAGGTCATCTTGGTTGCATTAGAATTATTAGTGAATTTCTGCATTTTTAACTTACTATCAATATGGTAAGCAACAGACACAGTTTATTGAGGCAGCAAAGACACACTACTGTAAAGCTGAAGCCAAATGACCTAAAACGAATCTTGCTCTATCCCCATTCTGGCTAGGTTATTTCAGCATATAGGCTTCTGGCTCCTCTTCTATAATGTGAGACAATTAGTGCCTACTTCACTGCTCTGTTGTTTAGACTGTAAAAAAAAGATTTTTTTTTTTTGATACAGGGTCTCACTTTGTAGTTCAGACTGACCCTTAGCTCACTATGTAGCCCAGGCAAGCCTGGAACTCAGCAATCCTCCTATCTCAGCCTCCCTAGTGCTGGGATTACAGGTGTGAGCCACCATGCCAGGCATTGCGGTATGCGGATAATGGGGATCAAACTCTGGACCTTGTGCTTACGAGGCAGACGCTAGAACCACTGAGCTAAATTGCCGGCCCAAAATTCTTTAAAGTTTTGACATAGGGTCTTGCCAATTTGCCAAGACTGGGTTTAAACTTGTAATCTTCCTGCCTCAGCCACCCAAGGTGTTGGAATTACAGGTGTGTACCATCACATCCAGCAAACAAGTGTTTTTAATAAAAAACAACCATAAACTTAGTTTTAATGGGAAGAATGAAACAAGTGTGGAAACTAACAAATGAACATTTTTTCAATTCTGCATTCAATTTATTTCTTTTTACATGGAGATAAACTTAAAACACCCAAGTTTCAGACTTATTGTAGCTAAAATTATACCAAATGATCTGGGAATGTTACCTATTAAATTTATGCTTCGAGCTTCAAACCCCTACTCAGCAAAATTTGCTATATTTGTATATTGAGTTTTCTGTTTAAGCCAAACATGTGAAATATAATTTTGCCTTGTTTTAATTTTCTTATGAAAACGTCCACTATAACTTCATAAATAAGAAATTATTATTATCTTTTGAGACAGGGTCTCGATTTGTAGTTCAGGCTGGTCCCGAACTCCCTATGTAGCCCAGGGCAGTCTCGAACTCATAGCAATCCTCCTGGCTGTGCCTCCTGAGTGCTGGGATTACAGGTGTGAACCACCATGCCCGGCATTGTAGTGTGTGGTTACCAGAGATCAAATATGGACTTTGTGCTTGCCAGGCAGACACCAGAACCACTGAACGAAATCCCTGGCCCCAATAAATTATTATTTTTCTTTGATTCCCTTTACAAGCTGAGAATTTGTTCAGCGTAGGAAAACACAATTCCATAATTTTGACACTAAAATTAATTTTACTGCTGCTATTTTTTGCAAACCTACGAACACACCTATGAGAACCATGAAAGCTCAGTTTTAACTCAATTATTCTGGTAAACATACAGTACATGTGTCAACTATAAAGGCTTTGGAGACAATGAATATCTGGCATTTGATTCAACACTGTGTAGTTCCTAAAAATACTAATATTTGAACAATGACTAAAAAACAGGTACAGTATTTTGTGAACTTTTCCTATGTTCATAAATTATAGGCTGAGGGTGGCAGTATATACCTGTAACTCCAGTACTCTGGGATGCTAAGGCAGGAAGATTTCAAATTTGAGCTCAGCCTGGGCAACTCGCCAACTTAGTGATATTCTGTCTTAAAAAGTGCAAAAGGGGCTGGAAAGTAGCTTGGTAAAAGGTATTCTGTTCAGTCTCTAGTTATGTCTAAAAATAAATTTAATAATTATAGAACAATCTGCAACTTTAGGGATTTAGATATATTTAGTAAACAGTACTTTGTCTCACCTCTTTACCACCAGTACCAAAAAAATTAAGATAATTCAAGTTTTCTTGTGAGTAGAATAAGCAGACTACAATTTACATAAGACTAAATTTCTATCACAAATAATTAAAAATCAACAGTTTTGGCTGTTTAGTGCATAGTTTATATTTCTACCAAAAGCAAAATCTCGCCAAATAACATCAGTAACTGTTCCAGTGATTAAAACATTTTTCCCAGTATTTTCAGATCATCCTATATTTATATTAGTTATAATTCAACATTTATAATTCTAGACTGGCATCATTATATGCCATTCTATTTTATTGCCAACTTGATAATATTTCTAAAAATTTCTCTTGCTAACTCCTCCTATATGGGAAATAGTTTGTTATTTCTCTTCATACTCGATAGGCAAATTTCTCTCTTAAATTAGGAAGTAATTTATCTTTTTTTTTTTTTGAGACAGGGTCTTGCTTTGTAGTTCAGGCTGGCTCTGAGCTCTCACTATGTAGCCCAGGCAAGCCTCGAACTCAGCAATCCTCCTGTCTCTGCCTACCGAGTGCTGGGATTACAGGCATGAGCCACCAGGCCTGACACAAGAAGTAATTTATCTTGATTAAAGTAATTTATCTTGATTAAAGTAATATGCAGGACTAACCAACACAGCACTGAATGGTGAATTTTCTTATTTCCTGTCTGCCTATTTATAGTGTTTTAAAATCTTGGTTATTTTAGATTAAAAATTTTTATATATAGGGGTGGAGATTTAGCTCAGTGGTTCTAGTGTCTACTTGACAAGCACAAGGTCCCAAATTCGATCCCCAGTAACCACATACCACAATGCTGGGTGTGGTCGCTCACACCTGTAATCCCAGCATTTGGAAAGTAGAAGCAGAAGGACTGCTGTGAGTTTGAGGCTTGCTTGGGCCACATAGTGAGCTCAGGGCCAGCCTGAACTACAGAGCAAGACCCTGTCTCAAAAAAACTAAAAGAAAAGAAAAAAGATAGTATATTGTTCTTAGCTGTTGACAACTCCTTAAAGATCTTTAAACTCTAAACAGTGAAACTCACATAAAAAGAATACATAGTTTAAGTGTATGTATTTTAAAAATGCAGTGTGGATTGGAGATTTAGCTCAGTGGTTCTGGTGCCTGCCTAGCAAGCACAAGGTCCCTGGTTTGATCCCTGATAACCACATACAACAATACCAGGCATGGTGACTTACACCCAAGAGCAATCAGTACCACAAACCACAGTGGCAGTTGTGGTGGCTCATACCTATAATTCCAGCACTTGGGAGGCAGAGGCAGGAGGATTGCTGAATTCAAGGCTTGCCTGGATACATAGTGAGCTCAGGGCCAGCCTGCACTACAAAGTGAGACACTGTCTCAAAAATTAAACAAACAAATGAATAAATAAAATGCAGTGTGAAAATAGTTCAAAAAAGTAGAAACCAGACAAAGGTAAATATATGTAACCCCAACTACTTGGGAGGCTGAGGTCAGCCTGGGCAGCTTAGGGCGACCCTATCTCAAAATAGAAAAGGACTGAGGGTACAGCTCAATGTGAAGGTTCTGTGGCTAACCTCCAGTACTGCTACGAAGAGGAGAAGAAGGCTATGACTATTTCTCAGTCCCTTGTTGGCAACAAAAGTGTTAGTTGTTTAAACTGAAACGCAAACTTTAATATTTACTCATATGGAAAAAAGAACCCAAAGCACTTCCATTATTTAATTTTGACAGCACTGACTATATGAACACTTCTGGAAAACACATACTTCACCAACTTAAGTTTTAAAAAATCCCCATCAGAACAACTATGACATTAAATAAACACTAAAAGTGAGAAAGGAGGCCACACCAAATATCACACAGCATCATGGACTACTGTCACTATGTGCCTATTTTTCTGGATACCATTTAATTATCACCACCTAGGATTTACAGTAAAAGAACTGCACACTAACTACCCATGTAGCACACACAACAGAAAGGATTACAACTATAAAATATGGCAAGTGACTTAATGTTTGAAAAACACTGGAAAATAGTCAAGAAAGATGATTTGCTTAGAAATTTGTAAAGGAGATGAAATGAGGTAAAGCATATGGTGTTATCTGTGCTTAAAAGTCAGGAGGTAAGTGATACTTGTTTTAGAAAAATGGATCACCCTCCAATTTATAGCAGAAATATAATACCAATATAAAAGATTTCTTTTCCTAAGAGTTAACTTGAAGAAAAGCTGAGCTAACTTCCAAGGGACCAATTAAGGAACCCAACCCTGGATTATATAGGATTCTTTAGGGATTTGCAAATGTTTCCATTTAATTTACCAGAGACAAAAACTTAAAGGAAAAAAATTATAAAAATAACTGACCTGTGATTTCTACTTTGCAAATGGGCTCACTATTAAGTCTTCAGCATTTAATTGATCCCTCACCCACCTCCAAACCTCACAATTTATTGAGTTCAACAGCTGATCTTCTATGCTTACAATGGCAACCCTCTAACATACATAGGATGAAATATTAATATAAATATGTTAATGTAATGAAAGCATCTGAAGCACTTGTTTTCACTTCAAACAGGTCTGTGCTTCAACACATTTAGGAACAGAAACAACTATATTTGAGTTTGTTTTCTTAAGAGATGAAGAATTAGCTCAAAGAATAGATGAAAATTAAACTTTTTGGTAACTTATTTTAGGATCTCCAATACTTTTAGGGAAATAAGTATACTGTGTATTTATTATGAAATAATAAAGGGAAATAAGTATACTGTGCATTTATTATGTCCCTAATCTGTGAGTTCTTCCATACATATGATTAATTTCAACATGTTAAAATCATTCCATCAGAACTTATAGGCTTCTCTGAAGTTAAATGAAATTTTCTAAGGGAGTAAGAGGAAAATGAATCTTATTGTAAGAAATAGGTGTCCATGTGTATAGTATAACCCATGAAGTTGTGGCTCAGATTTTGAGAGCTCAGTTGTTTTTGGATTTTTCCTTAGAACCTAACTAAAAATTGCGGAAACCTGTCCTTTTTTGTAGAAACCACAAATATCCTCTGCATTGTGCTTCTGCTAGGTTTCCAAGGAGCCAACCTGAGACCATTATTCAGTTTTCCTTGTTGCTGATTGGCTGCTACCCAATAACCCATCTCTGGCAGATGCACCAACATTCCCGCATAGTAACATGTGCTTTACCATCAGTAGCTATCTCCAGTGTTCTTGGTTTGTTCTTCTTAAAGTTCTGAGATCCTTAATATGCTGCCAAAATGCCTTGTACCTTCTATGTCTTAAGACATTTTATAGCGATGGTTGTAGCTCAATGGCACAGTACCTACTTGGCAAGTGTAACATTCTAAGTTCCATCCTTGGTACAAAAAAACAAAACAACACAACAAACAACGGTATTTTATTAAATTATATAACCATAGGAAACAGCATATTTAGGGTTAAAACTAAAAAAAACAGGCATTTATAGGCATTATTCTGATCATATATGAAATTTGTGGTTTTTTACAATTCATAGGTACTCTAGGAATATAAGCCTTGCCAATTTCTGAGGAAAAAAGAAAGGAAAATGCATTGCTTTCTTGCTTTTCCTACCTCCTGAATTTTTTTTTTTTTTTTTTTTTTTTTTTTTGTGACAGGGTCTCACCTTGTAGTTCAGGCTGGTCCTGGGCTCACTATATAGCCCAGGCAAGCCTTGAACTCAGCAATCCTCCTGCCTCTGCCTCTCAAGTGCTGGGATTACAGGTGTAAACCACCGCGCCCAGCATTTGTGGTATGCGGTACTGATTGCCAGTGGGCGTGGCCACCATGCCCAGTATTGTGTGTGGTAACCGAGGATCAAACCAAGGACCTTGAGCTTGCCAGGCAGGCGCAGGGAACCACTGAGCTAAATCTCCAGCCCCTTCTGAAGTTTTAATAGCTAAATGTAAATCTCCTCACAAAGAAGGCTCAAGTGTTATCTAATCAATCAAATGTAAAAAGAAAAAAAGATTTCAAGTTGAAAGGATACTACTATATGTATTTATGTATTTATTCTTTCTTTTTTCTTGTACTGGGAGTTGAACTCAGACAAGGTGCCAGGCAAGTATGGTGCCACCAAGCCCAACCTCCAGTCCTATCTATGTATTTATTTGGAGATAGGGCCATGCTATGTAGTCCAGACGGGCCTCAAATTTGTAGCAGTCCTTCTGGCTTTGCTTGCAGAACACTGGGATTACAGGTGTGTGCCACAAAGCCCCTTGATACTCTCAATTTGTAACACCTCTTGAGATTAATAAACCTGGCTATGAGAATAAAAAAGACTACTATTCATTTTACGTACCTTTGAAGGAAAAAGATTCAACATTGTGATTCTCATACTTAGGTAAGAGGGCTTAATTATAAAATATATCCCCCAAAAGAAAACTTACCCGATAATATCAGTTAGCTCTAAAGAGTCTTAAATTAACATTAAATCCCAGTGGGCAGGGGGATACGAGAATGTCACAAAGTGATTATTCTAGGATGAATAGAAAAAAAATAAAAAATAAACTGAAACATGATACCAATGGTAACTAGCAAAGGCAGTGGGGGTTGACAGTTAATACTTACTGAAATAAGAATCGGTGGGCTAAGTAGAAAGGTGTTTTATTATGGTCTTCATTTTATCATTAAATCTAAAAAACAAGTAAAGAGCAAAGACTTTAACCATATGATCATGGAAGTTAGAATACTTTCAACTTGAGGTTAATAATCCTTTATTTCTGATCCTTAGATATATCACAGAACAACTGTAAATTATAAACACCCAGTAGCAGCATACACATTATTTATAATGGAGTTATTTTTAAAATTTGCTTTTATATTAATTTCTGAAGTAAAAGTTAAAAATGTCTCTAAAACTCATTTCAATGTCTAACTTAGAATATGTTGTGCTCCTGGAGAATGTAATGTAATTGCAGATATTTTTAATTAAATTAATTCAAGATTATATCCCAAGATTGATCTCTCTCTCTTTTTTAAGTTTTTTTTGAGTCAGGGTCACACTCTGTACTTCAGGCTGGCCCTGAATTCACTATGTATCCCAGGCTAGCCTGGAACTCACAGCAATCCTCCTGCCTCTGCCTCCTGAGTGCTGGGATGACAGGCATGGAACCACCACACCCAGCACTGTAGTATGTGATACTGGAGACTGAACTCAGGACTTTGCGATTGCCAGACAGATACCAGAACCACTGAGCTAAAGTTCCAGCCTAATCTCTCTTACTTTTAAACACATATATTCCCCCCCCACACACTCTCACAAGCCTGAAAGCCATGTACTACACAATTTCAGTAATTCTACTGTAGTATGAAGTATGAAGTTAAGAGCTTAAAATGCAGAAAAAGCCTGTGAAAAGATTATATGATAATGTTATGGTTAAAAAAAGAAAACAATTGTGGAGCTGAATCCAAGTGAATGAAAAGCTTTGATAAATTGTTTCTATCATCTGTAAGAGTATGAAAGTTAAAAGGCAGTATACAGTGGTAGGAAATATTATAATTCAATTTTTAAGAATCAAAAACATTTTACAGATATCTAAGTAACTTGAGTTGGTTAGAATATTTGATTTCTGTGAGCCATAATTATAAGTTGTACTTATCGTGACAGAAGCACTTACAAGATACAGGATAGGAAGACTACAAGAAACTCATCCAACTTCTTAGTGCAGCATTCCAGAGTATATTTTATTGTAGGATTTTTACATACACACAACAGCATATTTTTCATTTCATATCACTTCTCAGGCTTTTGGCTAAGATCAAGTGTAGTATCTGTTCTTATAAGTTTAATATTTTTCATTTCACTGAAAAATCAAAATATATCTAAAATAATCTTCAAATGCTATTCATGCACCCCCATCCAGCTAATTATAATACTGTGCCTTCCTGTTTTGCTTTTCTTTTCTTAAAGAAAAACAGCTACACATATAGGTCCTAGTGTGCTATACTCTGATCCCATTCCACTCTCTGAAGATGCAACTGCAAGCTTAAATTTGATGTTTATATCCTACCATGTGTTTCTATACAATTACAAATTCAAGTATTTTAAACAACATACTGTACACCATTGCTACCAAGATTTGTATAAATGGCATGATATATCTGTATCTTTCATATTTTATACTACTGTATATAACTTTCCTATAAGTTTTTGTTTTTCTGAAGATAGTCATTCATGATACACAACCTTCATTTTAAAAGCTATCCAGTTTGGGCCAGGGATTTATCTCAGTGGTTCTGGCTCTGCCTTGTAAATACAAGGTCCAGAGTTTGAACCCAGTAAACACATACCACAGTGCAGGGTGTGGTGGCTCATGCCTATAATCCCAGCACTTGGGAGGCAGAGGCAGGAGAATTTCTATGAGTTCGAGGCTAGCCTGGGCGACATAGTGATCTGAGGGTCAGCCTGAACTACAAAGCGAGACACTGTCTCAAAAAAAGAAAAAAGCTATACAGTTATCACAAGACTTACAATTTGCCATTCTCCTGTTCCTTAACATTTACATTGCTCTCAATATTTTGCTATTAAAAATAAAGATTTTTAAAAAATGTATGAGTTTATCTAGAATGTTTCAAGTCTAGGTATTTTCAACTTCACTAGGATATTGACAAGTGCTCCAACAAGCAGAATATGAAAACTGCCCCTTTCTTTATTTTCTTTACTTTAAAGTATATTTAAGAAAAACAGCTGCCACCTAGATGAAAATAAATTTGTGAGTGATCAATTCCTTGTTTTCATTAAGTGTATACTAAATATTCTGAACAAATAGACTAGATTAAAATTTGGCCAAAGGCCCTTGCACAAAAATAAAACTCTGATAATAGATTCTTCATCAAAGAACTGAAGAAAAGACCAATACTTAATTATAACTACTGTTACAGAAATGGTAAGACTCCCAATTAGACACTGAACTTAGATAGATGATTAAAAGACAAAAAATTCAAGAAATATGAATGGTTTAATTGGTGTGAAACAACACCCCCTATTTCATTTTGTACAATGCTTCCTACATGTTTATCTCCTGATAAAAATCACTTAAGAGGATGTAAAAACAACAAATTCCAAAGTCCCACCTCCAAAAATTCTGATATAGCAAGTCCAGATAAATATTTTAGGTTATTCTGTTATAGGTGGTGCACAGGCATTAAGTGGTAATTCATGGAAGAAAAGGGGTTTTCACAGTGAGTAACAGTAACTAGGGTTACCTATTAAATTACATCAATGTACTAAAAAAAAAAAAAGGAATCTCCATCTATGGTTGGATATGCTTGACTTCACAATGCCAAAATAAGTTTTAGGCTCATTTACTATTTCATAAGAATAAGGTCACTCTGTGACAAAAGCTTTTTAGGTAGTAATACCAAAGACATATTGCATTCTACTTCGTAGTTTACTATGCATGGTAAAATAAAACACTGATAAGCAGGAAGAAACTATGGTTCTTTAAAAATAAAGAAACTCGAAGTAAAAATAAAGTGCAAAATAATAGGAAATATGGATAGACCTTTCTTAAAAGGAAAGAGACCAAAAAATGGATATGGGGTAAGGAGAAGAGGGCAAGGGGTTGAAAATGAATTGGGGATGTCTGATATACATGTACCAACTCCACACAAGAAATGTAAACATGTACAAAACACCAAAAATAGGGCTGGAGGGTTAGCTCAGTGGTTCCGGCACCTGCCTTGCAAGCGCAAGGTCCTGAGTTCGATCCCCCAAGTTCAATCCTTGGTAACCACATACAATGCTGGGCATGGTGACTCATGCCCACTAGCAATCAATACCACATACCACAGTGCCGGACGTGGTGGCTCATACCTGTAATCCCAGCACTCGGGAGGCAGAGACAGGAGGATTGCTGAGTTCGAGGCTTGCCTGGACTACATAATGAGCTCAGAGCCAGCCTGAACTACAAAGCGAGACCCTGTCTCAAAAAAAATATAAATAAATAAAATAAAGCAAAGATATGGATAGGAGGAGGAAATGGCATAAAAGAATTAAAATATATTATGTACACATATACCAAATTTCATAAATAATGTAAACATTGTATACTACACACCCATACTAATAAAATTTTAAAATGCTTTTAGCAATAAATAGTAAAAAAATGGTGCCAAAGCTGGATGTGTGATTATAGTACTCTGGGAGGAGAGACAGAAGGGTTAAAGTCTGAGCAGCATGGGCAACTTAGCGATTGTCTCAACATTAAAAAAAAAAAAATTTAAAAAGGTTAGGGACCAGTTCAATCCATGGTAGCCCCCCCAAAAAAAAGGTGGGGTAGGGAATGTAGCTCAGTGTGAAGGCCTTGAGTTCAATTCCTAGTACTAGGAGAGGGGGATGCTACTGTCAATGTCAGATTTTAAATTAGAATATTAGGCTTACACATTAAAACAAGAAATGTTACTTGTAATTTCCCACCAACAGTTCTACAAATGAAATCAGAAAAAAATCTATTTTTCTCTAACTATAATCTATTTGAGTTATTTAAATACAAGAAGAAAACTATATGCATTGTTAAGTTATCTAAGTATGTACAAATTCGAATTGTACAGATTGAGAACTCATATATTATCTGAAATTAGTCTTTTTTCCAAAAGATTTACAATAATCTAAAGTGACATTATTTTATTAATGAGAAATAGCAGGTATACTACTATAATAGAGAAAATAGTATAAGAGTGAGAAAAAATAGGACAAGTTTTCACCTGTGACCTGCCTTGGTTTTTATAGCACTTAGTATAGGATTTTAAAAATTATATACCCTTTTTTTTTTTTTTTTTTTTGAGACAGGGTCTTGCTTTGTAGTTCAGGCTGGCTTTGAGCTCACTGTGTAGCCCAGGCAAGCCTGGAACTCAGTAATCCTCCTGCCTCTGACTCCCGAGTGCTGGGATTACATATATAGGCTTTTTTACATGACATTAAGAAAGTTAATGTTGGCTCAGAATATGGCCCAAAGGTGGGGGAAACAAAGTAAACCCCTCCTGTATGTCTACAGTCAACTTTACTTTTCTATCCCAAATCCTCTTCTTTTTGTTTTTTGAGCTAGGGTTTCACTATGTAGTTCAGGTTGGCTTTGAATTCACCATGTTGCCCAGGATGGCCTTGTGCTAGTATCAGCAATTAATTAATTTTTCCAGTCTATCAACTTAAAAGTGATGAAATATACCATACATAATTCCAAAAGTAAGAATTTGCCATTCTAACAGGTTGAATTAACTAAATAAAAATTAAATGAATTAAAACTATAGATCACAGTAAGAAAAAAAATACCATGAGGAGTTATAAGCACTCATTGTTTTCTTTATGCTACGGTGTGAAGAAAATACCTTTCTATTAGTGAAAGTGTTCTCCAAACTGTATGAGTACACTGACAGTTGGGGCTTTTCTACCTGGCCCTATAAAAACAGAGAGGTTCAGGCTTCTTTGGCCACCATCACTGCATATTAATGCTATTCTAACAGCTGACAAGCAGCAGTGATCCCCTAGCCTCTGCTCTTGGCTAAGAAAGAGTGCTATGGTGATAATATTTATTTATTCACTGCTACTGTATGCCCTGCTTCGTAAGTAGCAAGCTAACACAAAAGAGGGGGGAAAAACATGTTCTGCTCAACCTACTGACCAAGTCTGTTTATATCACTATATGATACAATTGTGATTTTTGTTTAAAAAGTGGGTGAAAAAAGGAAAAGATAAAATTAGTGTATTGGGTAGAAAGACAACCTGCAATGTAGGCATAAAGGAAAAAAAAATGACACATAATAATTGACAGCTCCTAAAATTAAACTGCTCAATTATCAAAAGTTTCTAAAGTTTTAACCAGTTATAAGCATGAATTCATAGAGGGCATCTTTTCTAGCTACTCTCCAGAGAATAAGTGTTCAAATTCCAATCAGGAAATGAAATTAATATTTTGCTTAGAAAATCCCCCTGGCTTCTTCCCAGGTCCCACATATCTAATCACCACCATATGTTTGACTTCAGACACTATTAGCAAAGAATAGAATTTAACTCAGATTTAACAAAAATTCCATCTATTAAAAAAACTTCCAAATGCAATTCACCTATTTTAAATGTGCAACACAAAGATAGAAGCTTAGTAACTACACAAGATCAACTAATAATCAACAGAAACGCAAATACTGATTGTTAAATTACTATCTTTAAATACAGGAAATGCTACTTAAAGACCTACAACTTGAAATATAAGTCTTGTTTAAATTTATTTATTTTTATTTTTAATACTACATGGTTCAGGCTGGCCTGGAACTCAGGATGATCTTCCTGCATCTGCCTCTCCAGTGCTGGGATTATAAATATTCACCACCACACCCAGCTTTCATATTTAAATTTAAATGCAAGCCACATTTTACCACTTCAGGAATTTTTGATTCAGAAAAATAAAAGTCAGAAAAATGTGAATATATTTTGACCCATAGACTCATACATAGACTATAACTGGCAATGTAAATAGTAACACCTACTTGTGAAGCTAATTTTTAACGAATTATAGCAATATTGTAAATTCAGATCATATTTTATAAAGTACCAACTTTTAATTTTTATCTAAGTGGAAAAGTATTTTTTTGCTTAGCAATTCAGTAACATGTAAAGTCAGCATTTTTGTAGATAACTTTGCATATATATTTAGTATGAAAGCTACATAATACAGAAGTAATTACTAAAGATATTTTGAAATGTAGACATTCAGAAATGGTAAATTAATTGGCTTCAGAAATCACATTTAAAACATATTGCATTTTTGTTGTCCAAGTGATTCTAACCATGAAAACAGCAAAGTAAAACCAACCCAAATAACATATTAATGAAATATCAAGTGTGATTTGTAGTGCGAAGAAATTCTACTTCAAAATGATATTTAATAAAAATTAAAAGCTCTTATAGTAATTTAATATTAAAAATATTGGTCAGTAAACACTAATTCTCATACATTAGGTCTTATTTGGGAAAAAATAATGGAACTAGTTTAAGGTTATTTATCACTTTAAGAAAATATATGCATGAAGTTGTTTCAAATAAACACTTAAATTTTTAAAATTTAAAGTTAATTGTATGTTATTTAAAAAATCCTCGGCAACTTTCTAAAACCTCTATCAAAGAGAACTGCCATATTTTACAAAAGTGCTTAAAATGTTGTCCTTATAATCTGGCATTATACATCACAAATTTCTTCATTCAGAGATATATTATGTACCCTAAAGACAAATGTTTTAATAAAGTAGAAGCAGAGAGGATACACTGTATTTTAAGGACAACTGACAGCTTAACTAGATAGATAAGATATACAAATTAACAAGTCAAAATTTTTGCAAAAATGTACCTTAAGGGTTGATTCCAAGAGACCAAATCAAACATAACAATAAAAACCTTTATCAACCCTCTGACAATAACACATACCATTAATTAGGTTAAAGTTCTCTACACTGTGAGAAGATAATTGTAAATAACTTTTGATGTTTTTAAATATTTAAGTGAAAATTTTAGAAGTTTAAAAGCTACTTTATAACTACAGAAGATGATATGTTAAATACTTGTTTACAAACAGTAAGTTGACATGCTTAAACATCATAAATTATAAACAAAATCAGAAACAGCTCTGTGATTGTATATTTTTACTTACAATATAAACTCATGGTGTTTCTCTTCTTTCATTTAATTCATTATAACCATGTGAAAGATACCTGGATTAAAAGTGATAAAATGAATCCAGATGCTTAGATAACTGTATTTTTCAGTTTTCATCTTAATACTAACTTGGAAAACACTGATTAACTTGAAGGGGTATTTTCACTCTATTGAAAATAAAGTACCATCTCTACAACACTCTAAAAATTACAAAGACACTGTGTATTGTGTATTTATCTTGAACAATCACCTTACAGAATGACACCAATAAAATAACACCATTATTTCTATGAAAGTACTAGATTTCCATTAAATTTTAACATTTTATTTAGCTTCAACTGCTGACAGATTCACATTCCTGGGTTATCTATCTAATAGACTGTTTAAAGTTTAAAGCAATTCTATGATCATGATGATGATTATACTTCACTCTTAAGACTAAAGTTTTTCTTAAAAAACCAAACCTCTGGGATTTCTCGTATCTTAATATTTTTGGATGAAGACTTGACTTTGCTTTAGATGACAGAGAAACTTATTCTTATATTTAAAAAAATATTACCATTAATACTTTACTGTGAAACACTTAACCAAATATACTTAGTAATACTGTTCAACATTCATTTTCAATATATCAAATTACCATTTAGAAAAGTAAATATCTACTGAAAATTTCAGATATAATAAAAAAAAACAGAAAAACAATTCTGTGATGAAGTAATTTGGAAGTCAAGGTAATAAAAGTTATTGGTTGTTCAGGGATTCTACAAGTTTATTATTAAAGAGTTAACTTTTGATATGAACAAGTTGAATGGTTTTAATCTGAGTATCTATGAGTAAGATGTTAGTTTCTGCTTAAAGAAGCGTGTTTTTCAGTTTCAACCAAACTGGCACTTTTGCTTAGGACACTACTTGGAATGCTTTATAGTTTTTTTAGAATTTTCTCAATCTTATTTAAATTTTGTAGGTTCTACCTACCTCTATACTTGTCAAATAACCAACATACAAATTCCATTTGGTTTAGATCTTTCATTTTATAAAATGAAGTCCACTATATATTTAATTATTTTACACAGCACATTATAATAACATCCTTAAGGAAAAAGTCATTAAATAGTATATATACTCTTGGGAATACAATTGTTCAGTTGAGCTAATATAATTTGTGATTGTCAACTGTATTAAAAATCTGGAATTTTAATAAGCAAGCAACTTTGCTTACAGGATTTCTTTTTGCTAATTTTTTAATTGCTGATTTTAGTTCATCTAAGTTTCAGCATTATTGATTGTCAAGACCAGTTCTTTTGCAAAGATATAAAGTTTTATGCTTTTAAAATTAATTAGTATACCTTAATCTCTTAATCATGTTCCAACATTTGTGAGTATTCAATCAAAGAAGTTTGATTGTTTTCCAGAATTGGCTCTTTTAAAGGTCAAAACCTGCAATAAAAATGTCATGTATTGTAGCATGAAGACACTCAACAGATTTGTCTTCTGCAGTTCCACAGCTGATCCCTGAACAGAGAGGTAAGTCTTCAAAATGTCCCAATCTTGCCTATACTCAAAGAAGACTTACCAGTGAAAATAATGTTTCAAAAACAGGAATAACTTAATTAGGAACACCTGTGATACACACTGTTGTCTAAAGGCTCTTCACACAAATCAGAATTTGTTTCTGCTTTCATATCTCTGTAGGACATTTGTTTTCAAAGCAGCATGGATGTGTGTATGTAGGTAGAGAACCAACAGAAGGGACTTAAAGAATCAAAAATGTAGTTTGTGCTTCTAAAATTCAGAATTTACAGAGCTTAAAAAATTACTCAAGGGATAGGGACAAAACTTAACTTCACTTCCCCTAAAATTATCAAATGAATTGACTGTAACAGAAATTTTGAACTTTAATATTTTACCAAGACCTAGTGAATATTTGGACATTTCCAAGTATTTTAATACATTACAGTTCCAACATCAAATTTTGGAATTTACTTTTTAGCTGCTGAAGCGAGCACTGGAATTTACTTTTTAAATAATTAAAATATTTACAAGTAACAGATAGGTACTGGACTATATAGTTTTTTTAATGTTTCCAACTAGAGGTGAGATTCAACTGAGCATATAAATTTTTTAAATATACTTCATCTTTCTAAATCTTAATGATTTAGTAGCAATCAACTATATAAAAATAATAAATCACCAAGGTTTATTTTGTAATCAAGGTTTAAATTACACCACAGTGCTCTAAATGAGTTTTCCTCTTTTATTTAAGAATGGCTTAGGAAAACAAATAAAAAACCAAAATCAAAAAACCTTTATTCCCTTTTCAAATATCTGATTGCTAAATGACAAAGCCCATACAATCATATATCCCATAAATACTAATTCAAATGGTGTAACAGTTAAAAAATTAAGTTTTCTACATTTTGAGCACACTGAAAATTAAGGTATATTGTTTAAAAATACAGAAAAAAAATCCTAAATGTTAAATTTTTAATATAGCAGTATAAGTTTTTTGAACCATAGGGAAACAAAAAAATGCTACATAATGATAAAGAGGTCTGGATATAAATAAGAAAAATATTAAACTAAATGTATATGTATTAAACTAAATGTGGTATTAAAGTCTTCAGATAGTAAAATTCTAATCACAGCTTATTAGCAATATTTAGAAACTACTACAAGTCTCTCCAGTGTAAATATTCTCAAGAAAGTAAGTTAGGATTAAACAAAAGTTTATAAAACTTATTACACAAGTATTAAGAAAAAAGTTAAAATTTGTATTTAGTATCAGTTACATTATTTTGTATTTCTTACACTTAAAGCATCCTTAATACTACAGGCAAGAAAAAAGCAAAAACGAAACAAGCAAACACAACGAGGCCCCCCCCCAAATAATAATTTCTGTACTAGAAAACAGTATTCACAGATCCAGTCATTTGCACATACAATCAGGTAACATTTCACACATGTTAGTAATGTGCTATTCTAAAGCATATACATTTTAAAGATTGTATTAGCATAACAATCAACATTTTAATGTTTTAACCGCTAACTCCATTTCAACATTATTTGAAATAAAGTAGTATTCTATTAAGATCTGGGCAACAAAATTTCAGGTTAAACTCAGGTTTAGAGTTTTAATTATGTGCTAAAATTATTTATAAAGCACACTGCTTCTAAATTTGCTGAGTCAGAAAAAAAAGAAATGAGACAAAACTACACATACATTCTGACAATCATGTGTGTTCTAGTTATAATCAGACAAATCTTTCTCCCAAAAGGGGTAAAAAACAAATCAGTGTGGGATTGTCATTAAACAAAAGGAGAAAAAAAGAAGACAAGATAATCATTTTAAGTCAATTATACTTTAGAATACAGTTGACTTTTTCAAAACTGTAAATTTACAACCTACTTGATGAAAGCTTATGTGTCATAGAAGAAATAGCTAATATGGTTTCTGGGATATGATTTTTCTTTTTGTAAACCCAATCAACTGACTGATGTTTCATTATTTTGTGACTATTTCAATAGTTACTAAGAACCAATAAGTAGAAATAAAAATATACATATGTCTTCATAAAACAAAACCCAAAAATATAGTACATAAAACAAGGAATCTATAATGTGAAAGCTGGTCTGAAATTTTCATCCTTAGATACGGTTCTTGATAAACATTAAAACTGACAATCTGATTAGAAAATACAGTTATACATGAAGCTGCATTGTGAAAATGGACAATGAAGACATGTTAGCAGCATTAAAAGAAAGCCTAAAATTAAACTTCCTTGGATTTTTTTAAAAAGTCATAAGGTGTAATCAAATGAAATAAGATTGGCACCTTCTCTTGTTCCCTTGCCCCACAGTGTGTAAATCTAGCTTTTAAAAAAGGTGAGTTATTTTAGCAGCATAATTCCCCACCACTGTTTTCCTGTTATAATGATTCTCAGTCCATATAACAGAAAACAAGTTAGAACTACTGTATCAATTTCTATAGAGAAATATAGATAACTGCATATAATCATCAAAAAAACTCATTTTTTGGACTAAAACCTACATGTTCACAAGTGTAACACCAATGTTTTTATCTGGCATCACATAATGGAAATAGTGTGTATTTTATTTGGGTGCCAGTGTGAAGCTTTAAGTATCTTAAATAAAGGAATCCATCACTTCTTTCAAACTATGGCTTATTAAACAAAACAAGTTTCACCTATCATGCATAAACCAAAGCACTAAAAATGTATATACTTAACCAGTCCGGGGAATATGAAGTTTCCCCCACTCTACACACTCTCCCAGTCACAGAACTGTAAAGAAAATTAAAATACAAAAACAAAGGCCAATAGTAAAAAGCAAGCCCCATTATTTCTGGTACTCTAGGTACAAAGACATTTAAAACAGAAATGATATCTTCTACAATTTCATTAAATCAAATGTTATGGAACATAACTAGCACCCCTTACAAAATTTTCATGAAATGATCCAAAACAGAGCTTTGAAAAAAAGGTAAGGAACATGAGTTCAATGATCACAGTTATTGTTATGAAAGCAATATGAAAAAGCATCATTTATATTGCACTATACTGCTTATTTATATAAATTTATGCCCTACATAGCTTATAAGTCTGAGGCGTTTTTATTTGAATATTTCCTAACAAAGTATATTTGACATCATATAAAATATAAACTTTCAAAATTTTCCTTACTACTCATAAAAGGATATATATTTCTGTGAAATTTTGAAAATTCTTTTTAAAAGCAGCAACAATTGTTGGCAGTTTATTCTTTTCTCCGAAAAATACACCCCCCTCTTATCAAGATGCAATTAAATGGAATGACAAGCTTGATAACAAATATATTGATGGCTGTCTCAAGCAACAAAAATCAATTGAAAGCCAACCAAATAAAACACATTTCTTTATCAAAAGAATGGAATCACATATACTATACATACACACAGGCACCTGCTCACTTACCTGTTCTATTAACTAAATTAAACATGTCTTAGAAATTAAAAATTAAACTCCACTGTAATGGCTGAATTAAGTAAGCAAAATTCTAGAAATATGTCCAACTTTATGATACACTTGGGAAAAATGATTTAGCATTAAGAAAAGTAAGTTTCTTTTCATCAAAATAACTCATTTTCTGCATTCAGCAAATACATGTAGTATAAAATGAAATTTTTTTCATCTAGTAAAAAAACATCCTAAATCCTTCACTGAGCTTTTAACCAATAAGAACACAGCAAATTCATAGGTTTTGCAATTTCAGCCAGCAGAAATACAACTTTGGGAAAACAGTCCCTTCAGTTTTACTTTTAATATACATTTCAGAACCACCAGCAAGACCTTTACGGAAGAAAAAAAAAACTATTGAACACTAACGTTTTTTAAAAAAAAAAAAACTCCCCGTTTTAACGTTTTGTACCTATTTCTGTGCTTCTTCGACTAAAAATACAGCTTTTCGGCAGGTCGAGAAAAATAATTTAACGTTTAACGTTCAACCCCCTCAGGTCCCGCTTCCTTCTAGCAAATCAGAGAGTAAAGTGCAGGATTTAGGGCGCTCTGTTAGATAACAATTTGAAAAATATCACATTGCGTTCTCCTATTCTCCTCCGGAAAAGATACTGAGTGAGGAGCCCCCAGTCTTCATAGAAATACACGAAATCAATCGTTCCACTGCCTTCAGAGTTAAACTCCGTAGGTTGACAGTCCTAAACGGCGTGTCACTGCTGTTCCTAGGAAGCGTTATTCCTCTTTCCGAATTGAATAGCTGCTGCAAAAAGCATCTCTAATATATTTGCAATCCAGAGCCGCTCGCCTCACAGGCAAAACATCCCACCAGCTAAGAGTTAAACTAGCGGTGCCTTCAGAGCAGAAACGGCATTCAACATGTAACAAACGCTTAGTATGGGATTTTTATAAATGCTATTATTATCCATGAAGTATTACCGTTAAAGCCGTCACAAGCTCAATTTATTCAAGAGCTGTCGACTAAGAGTTCATAAACACCAACAAGTATGAAAAAAAATCAGTGACCGAAAAAACAATTCCTCTTTTCTCTTCGCCTCAGCGTCGAGTTCTCAAGAAAAGGTGGGGATTTCAAAATTAACCTTAAGTTGTCCTAAAAGACTTTTCCGGAGGAAAACACTAGTAGTTTCATAGATTGCTTTTTTTCCTTCGAGACAAGCTTCAAGATTTTCTATCAGACAAGAAAATAATAACAAGAAGAAAATAGCTAGCTCGCAGCCCCATCTTTTATCTCACCCTGAACACCCCTCCCCCTCCAGAAAAGACAACCCGGGGAAGGCTAAGGACCGAAATCCCGAGCAAGAAGCGAAAGTCCAGCATCTTTCCCAGGAGCCCGCTACAATCTCAAAAGCCTGTCCCCGCCCCACGCAGCCAGCTAGGAAGCGCCAGGAGCGGCCGTCCCATTCCACCTAAAAAGGCGCACCGGGACCAGGCGTCCGGGGAAGGCGACAGGGCTGCGAAACACCTTCCTGGGGCCCCTCAAGCTGCGGAGTCAAAGGTAGGTGGCTGGGTGCCTGGGGTGGGAGAAGGCTATCCCCGATCGGAGGCACCCGTGACTCCGGGTCCTGAATTTTCCGTCCACTTAAGTTTCTTATCAAGAGAAGACGGCCATCAGCGGACCGGGAAAACTGCGAGGAAAGGCAGCTCGGTTAGGAAATGTGGGTGGGGGAAGATGCGCGTTCCTCTCTTCTGTCAGGGCGCCTGGGCCCCGCGGAGACCCCGCCGCGTCCCAGCCCTGGGCCGGGGTCTTGCTGACAGATCCAACAGTGGGCGGTGGCTCGGCTGCAGCTTTCGCCGTCCCGCTCAAAACTGCAGCTCCCCTCCCCCCCCCGTCCCTCGGCGCTCGCGCCGCAGCGACCCACCGCCGCCCATTCGCAGACAGCCAAGTTACCCCTTACCCTATCTCCAGGGAATTTTCGCGATTAAAGTGGGGGCGGGCCCAGCGCCCACTCCTTATATCCCACCACTGCCACCTTCCGAGTCCCGCTCTATTTCTATAGGCTCTTACCGACTGCGCCAACCCTGGCGAAGTTCCGCGGGCTGGTCTTTTCTGTAAATTATTTTTGATAATTTTTTAGTGATTTTTTGGCGTAGTTCTACTGTTGGTATACTCTCGGACAGGTTATCCCGTCTCTCCCGCTAGATTGATGAGATCAGGCATCACTCGAAAATGGCGCCGAAAGCGCTGAGGCTCCTCATTCAAATTCGTTAGAGCCAACCCCGCCGCCCCAGAGCATGCCGGGAACGCGGGCTACTTCCACAGCTGTCAATACCGCCTCTGAACCCCCGCCCTCTTGCTTTCAGACTTCTACGCGTGCGCAGACTCACTCGCCATATCATGCCCATGCGCAGAATCACGGTATGCTTCCGCTGCTGCTTTGCCAGATCCCCTGCTTAATTTCTTGCGCATGCGTGCTTTGCTTTTGTAAGGCGGTGAAGGTAAACTTCAACTGCGGGCCGGAAAGTCCACAGATACCTATCGGGCGATATTTAATCTCCAGCTGGAGGTAAACAGGATTAGGGTCCAGTTTAGGTGAAAAGACAAACATCATACAAAACTCCAAACAACCGAATGTGCGTACGAGACCGTGTGGGCACAACTCGACAGAGTGTAGAGCTCTTGGCGATTGCCAGCGCTTAACAAGCGCTGTTTGAGTCACGGAAGTTTGAGGATTTTTTTGTGACAGGGTTTTACTATGTAGTTCAGGATGGCCTTGAATTTGCAGCGGTCCTCCTGGCTATGCCTCTCGCTGGGATTACAGACGGGCACCACCACCCCCGGCTCAAGCCGTGGAACAGTTAAAGCGAGGTAGGAACTGTGGTATTATTCTCGGTTTCAAGACCAGGAAGCCATTGCTCAGAGAAAGTAATTTGCCTCAGAAAGCACAGGTACCAAATGTGTGGGGGAGTCCTCATCTGTTGCATCCCGATGTCCTGGCTAGTTACCCGAGTTGAGCTGTGTGCCCCAACCTGAGCAAACACGAGAGGCGTGGTTACTTCCCGCCGCGGCGCGCGCGCCTTTGCCACCGTTGAAGATTACTAAAGTTTGCTGGAGTCCTTCTTCGTCCTAGGCTGCCAGTTACAAAGGCGTTTTCATACAGTCCAATTTCTATTGCCGTTTTACTAGTACAGAGACAGAACAATCTTTGAGAGTACCTTCTTTTAAAAATAGCGTGGTAAATTTAGCTACTGAATCCAGCGATGTCGGGTTTCCGTTATGCGACTCACTTGAAAAGTACACTAGTAACAACCATCACGTAATTGTGTATAGGGCACTGTGCTAAATAAACGCTTTGTCGGTTATACGTGTTTATTGCCCATAACTGTCCTATGAAGTAGGTATTATCATCATTTTGCAACTGATAACAGCTGATGCTCGGAGTATGAAACGCCCCCAAAGTCCTAAGGCAAACCTTTGTCCACGTTGAAAAAGGCGACAGGATAGGGTAATAAAAAATGTGTCAGATTCCCTTGCCACCGCGTGCTTGTACGGGGATCAAACTTCGGGGGTCTTCCCACTGAGCTAAGGACCGCCCCCCCATATCCCTAGGGAAATCGCTTTCCCTTTTAAATTTTGATACAGGATCTTTAAAAATTCCCCAGGCAGTACTCAGTCAATTTGCAAGTCTTACTAAGTCGCTAAATTGCCCAGGCTGGGGTCAAACCTCTTGTCTCAGCCTTCAAGAATTCTTGGTTTACAGGCATGTGGCACCACACCTGGTTAAATCACCAACATTTTAACACCTTTCTTTAAAGACATTTTAATCATTTATTTGCTTGGGAGTCGTAGTCAAGATTATTTTTGATTGGCTAATTTTTTCGTAACCCCAAAGTGTATTTTTAAAACAATCTAACAGTTTAAAATCTGAAATACTACTATGTACCAGTTTGTTTTAACAATTTATGATGAATTACAACTGTTTGAGTATAAAAAGATATATCCCATCATTGTGTGTTAAATAAAACAGCGGATATGGAAAGTTCCTCAAATACTAAGAAATAAGGAAATGGGAAAAAGTTAGCATGGTTTGCCTTGTTGAAGCACAACTGGAAGAGCTATGGAAGTTAGCACTTTGAGATGGTTAGAAGTAACATGGCAGAGTAGTATGTATGTTTTAAATCTCCATGGCACTTTTACACCCTGTTCAAGTAGGTGGACTCTAAAGCAAATGCCCTGGGTGTGAACCCCTGCTTTGCTAATTTGCTAGCTGTGTGACTTTAGATGATACTTTATCAGTTCTGGGACCTTTTGTTTGAAAAGGAGAAATATTGGTAGCTCAGTGGGTAGTTTTAAGCATTTAAATCAACTGACATGTTAAAGGCCCCTCTTCATATTTTGGAACTGGTGATCAGACCTAGGGGTGTTTTACCACTGAGCTACATCTCAGCCCTTTTTGAAACTGGGTTCTTGTTAAATTGCCTGAACAGTGATCTTCCTGCTTTAGCCTCCTGAGTAGCTGGGGGTTGGACTGAGAGACAGGGGCCTGGTTTAGTTAAAGACCTTTCAATAATGCTTGACATATTAATAGCTTTTTTTTTTTTTTTTTTGAGACAGGGTCTCGCTTTGTAGTTCAGGCTGGCTCTGAGCTCACTATGTAGCCCAGGCAAGCCTGGAACTCAGCAATTCTCCTGTCTCTGCCTCCCGAGTGCCGGGATTACAGGCGTGAGCCACCACGCCCAGCACTGTGGTATGTGGTATTGATTGCTGTATGTGGTCACTGGGGATCAAACTCAGGACCTTGCGCTTGCGAGGCAGGCGCTGGAACCTTCGGCCCTGTATTAGCTATTTTTGTAAGCATTAACGCTGTTAAAACGTCATTAATGGTTATTTTTAAACTTAAGTCAATGCCAGTAAGATTAGCATTTTTTTCATTTTTGAAATACATAAGCCTTAAAAAAAATTTTTTTTTTGAGACAGGGTCTCACTTTTAGTTCAGGCTGGCTCTGAGCTCACTATGTAGCCCAGGCAAGCCTCGAACTCAGCAATCCTTCTGCCTCTGGCTCCCGAGAGTGCTGGGATTACAGGGGTGAGCCACCACGCCCAGCACTGTGGTATGTGGTACTGATTGTTGGTGGGCGTGAACACCCAGCATTGTATGTGGTTACCGGGGATCGAACTCAGGACCTTGCGCTTGCAAAACAGGCACCGGAACCATGAGCTAACCCTCCGGCCCCCCCTTACAAATAATTTTTGACAGATGAGTGTAATGCTTCTTGTCAGGTGAATAAAGATGTTAATTGATCTTACTATTTCATAAGGTCAGATATATCGAAATGGAATAATTTTATTTTTATACTGCTTATTGAAAAAAATGGCAGACCAGTCTAAAATACAGAAAATAAAAACTGTCCATATATCTAACACCGAGAGATAATTACAGTTATACTTTAAAAATATAAAATACCTCTTGGGAGAATCTGGAAGCTTAGATACATGGTATGTTTTTACAAGATTGTGCTAGAACTTTATGAACAGACAAATAATACAACCTGGTATCCTCACTGTAGAATTTTATATACAGTCCGTTTATAGCTAAAGCCTGTCAAGAAAATTGTAAAGTGATAAGGATGTTGATAATATTTATGTATCAAGCACTAGTCTAAGCATGCACAAGGATTTTCCTATAACTAATAAGTTGTGTGCAATCATCTCCATCTTTCAGAGGCTAAAGTTTATGTGGAAGTCTCTTAGAAGATTTGTCTGATTTTAAAATTTTATTTAATGAAGCAAAAAATGTTTGTCTGTGTATCTTTATTTGGTTAAATTAGAGCAAACAAAACCAAATAATATAGTTCATGTCCCTGAACAGAAATCCAGTTGGAAAAATTGAGTTTTCAAAAATGAAGAATTTTTGTGTGACCACAAGGGGGTGCAAATTCCTGAACTACATTTCAAAGAAAAAAAAGAAAAAAATGCTTTTACTTCAGACTGTTAAACTCATGCGTAAAACTAGTAAGAATACCTGCCCAGGACTCCACAAAGTGATGTGTTTTATGAGGAGAACTAAATTTTTTATGTACACAATTAGGGAATACTGTTTTCAGCTTGCTTTCTTCAATATAGTAGTAAAGTTAATCATCTTTTTTCTGCCTTTTCCCACCCACTCAGTTTATGTCTCTGGATATTCCTGTTTATTTGTCGTAGGAATCCAACTGAAGTCATAATTGGAGATCCGAGTTTTACATTTGGAAACTGGAATGCAATCACTAGCAAATGAATGGTAAATATAGAAAATGTAGAGTGTACAGGTCTTTAATTTCAGTGCTTTTGTTCCCTGCCTCTTGGTGTTTCTAATGAGTAACCTACACTTGATGGAACATTGGCTTCAACATAGGAACTTATTTAGAAAACTGTAGATATGTTCATCTTTCAGAAAAGAATGTAGGCTCTTACAGATGAAAAAGTTCTGAACAGTAACTTGAAAATATACGTTAGTGAATTTTTAAAAGCAATTATTTAGCTTTTTATTTTTCTGTTGGTCTTTTCTGACATATATTTAACTGTTTCAAACTTTTAAATTTGAAAGAATTTAAATTAGAGAAAGATTTAGAAATAAAAATAAGGTCAGAGAACATCCCTATCAGTGAGAGACAGATGGGTATGATAGAGATTGCACTTGTCTGTGGATGAATTCTCTTTCATACATGTAATTCTGTATTACTTTTTTCCTACTTTTAGTTAAGCTACACAGATCTTAAACATCTGAGTGTATTTTGTGTCAACTTTGTAAATTTCCATAGAAACAATACTTTACCATCTCTATGCCAATTTGGTCAGTTGATCCTTGTGGCATTATCTCTTGCCCAACCCTCATAGGATCCAGTCTTGGGGCAAGTAATGAATACTTAATTTTCACGTCTCTTTAGCTTCCTGTACTGAGGGGAATTTCCAGCCTTTGTCTTTTATGACTTTGTAATATTTGAATACAGCTTCTCCTCTCATTCTTTTTAATAGCACATTTCTTGTTTTGTATTTGTCTGATGTTTCCTCATGACTAGATCGAGATTATACATTCTAAACTGAACTATTATTGCATGGGTATTGTGGCCTCTTACATCTGGATGCACATTATATTCATGTGTCTCACTGATGATCATAATTTAGATCATGTGATCAATATGTGGTCCAAATTTACTACTGTATAGTTACTGTTTTGTTTTTTCTTTTCCTGGCAATAAGTAAACAATTTATGCAGAGGGATTAGATATTATATCCTCCTCATTAAAATTTCCCTTTATAGTTAGCATCCATTATTGCTAATTTTAATGTTATGGGTTGCTAAAACAAAACTAATAACAAAACTAATATTCCCTCCACATTTTCAGCCCAAAGCATTCTACTGAACATGGAGCCACTTTTCTTCTATATAATGTCCACATGAACTTTTTTTTTGGGGGGGTTACATATTTTAGTATATAATGATCACATTCATCCTGGTACATGTATATGACATGTCTTAATTCTTTTTCATACTCTTTCTCTCCTTTTCTTTTCCTCCCTGCCCCTTCCCTCCATTTCTTAAAGATACTATCTCATATATATATATTTGTAGATGTTTGAGGTTTATAAGGATCATCATGTTCCTTGTAGCAAACTGGTACACGTATAGAACACATTACAGTTCCCTTTAAATAGTATGTCTGTCCCCTCCCCACTCCATCTCATATCCTAAAGATCTATGTCAATATATCCTATTGTCTTTTTCTTATTTTGCTCATTTATAGTTTCAGTTTTTCATATAAAAGAAACCATGCCATAATTAAGCTTGTGTGTTTGATTTATTTCACTTAGCATGATCTCAGGGGATATTCATTTTCCTCAAATGAGTCAAGTTTATCCTTTGTGGCAGAGCAGTAATTGTGTATAAATACCACATTTTTTTATCCATTCATCTGTTGATAGCCACATAGGCCACTTACAAGATTTAGCTATTGTAAATTGTGCTGTATAAGTATGCGTATGCATGTATCACTGTACTATGATATCATGAACTTTTGGAAAGATACCTAGAAAGTGAATAGCTGGATTGAATGGATTTCTAATGTCAGTTTTTTGAGGAATCTCCACACTGATTTTCCATGGTTAGTGGTTTACACTACCCACCAACAGGGAGGCTCCTCCTGAGGCTCACATTCATTGTTATTTGATTTCTTGATGCTAGCCATTCTTTTTGGAATGAGATGGAATCTCAGTAGTATTTTAATTTGCATTTCTCAAATGACCAGTGATATTGAAGATTTTTTTCATATATTTGTTTGGCATTTCCGAAAAGACATGAACTTATGAATTCCTGTGGGTTTTTTTAACTTATTCTTGTTTGTGCCATCTATAAACATTTATATGTATATTCAATTTTATTCTGAACCAATTAGCATAAGTTACATATACTGTGGCCTTTCACCTCTACATATTTAAGTGTATTTAATTATTTTGATGTTCAAATTATCTTGGATTTCAGCAAATTCTTTTGGTAAAATAAAATGGTTCACATTTTATTTTGTATTTAGCCTGTTTCAGCCATGGAATTAGCTTTTTTTTTTTTTTTTTTTTTTCTCCTAAGAAGCTCTGTTTTGTGTTTGTGGAAAATGATATCAAGGCTAGATGTCCTTATTGCCACATTTTTGCTTATGAGACCCTTCAGGAGGCAGAGTTAAGAAATATATTCATGTATATATCATGCATGCACATGTATATGTAATGTTAATGATACAGATTTAAAGTGTTTTAATTATGTTTGAGAATATATAGCAACATTGATAAGTTCTGAATAAAGAAAATTACAACCTACACAAACAACTAATACAATTTTTATCCCTTTAATCAATGATGCATTGTAATTTTGTAAATCACAGAATGACATATTTTTCTTAATCTTTTTTCACTTACCGTAAGTATCTGAATTACAGTATTTTTCATAATCTTCATTCGATATTAGCCAGCAACATATGCTGACGAGATTGTGGAGAAAAAGGAACCCTGCTCCACTGTTGGTAGGAATGTACACTGGTACACTATGGAGATCAGTGTGGAGATTCTTCAAAAAACTAGGATTGGAGGCCCCATTTGACCCTGCTATTCCCCTGCTGGGGATACACAAAAGAATTACAAGATTCATATCACAGAAACATATGTGTATCCATGTTTATAGCAGCTCAGTTTGTGATAGCTAAATCTTGGAAACAACCCAAATGCCCATCAATTTAGACTGGATAAAGAAGATGTGGGTTTTTTTATAAAATGGAGTATTCTTCTGCCATAAAGAATGATGAGGTTGAGTCATATACACTCAAATGGACATCCCTTAAGGACATACTCATAAGTGAAATAAATAGGTCACAGATGTGTAAATATTGTATGTTTTCTCTGGTATGAGAAACTGAAGTTGTAAATGAGTTCTACAATACATGATTGATTTTGTGAAATAGTAAATTTTCAAAGGGAAATGGGGTTTAGGGTTAAGTAATGAGGGGAAACAAAAATCGATGGTAGAAAAAAGGAAGCAAATCTTGTGTATATAGGGGTGCAGGGTTGTAGGGTGGGTAGGTGAAGGGGAAAAATGAGAATTAAGTCATGTCATATACTGGTACAAATTCTCAATGTTGACCATAATGGTGATGTGTCTATGTAGTGTACCAATAAATTAAATTTAAAATAAAATTTAAAAAATTGTTTGCTTTATCTGTCCTTTAGTAGATCCTACTATTCTATTCTTGGACATTTTGGTTGTTTCTCATTTTGTGCTACTATAACTGATTTATAGGCAAATTTTATGCATACACCTCTCTGATTTAGTTTCTTTTTTTGTTTTTTTTTTTTAAACAGGGTCTCGGTTTGTAGTTCAGGCTGGCCCTGAGCTCACTGTGTAGCTCAGGCAAGACTCAAACTCAGCAATCCTCCTGCCTCTGCCTCCTGAGTGCTAGGATTACAGGCGTGAGCCACCACGCCCGGCACTGTGGTATGTGGTACTGATTGCTGGGGAGCGTCAGTCACCACACCCAGTATTTTTGTATGTGGTTACCAGGATTGAACCAGGGACCTTGCATTTGCTAGGCAGGTGCTGGAACCACAGATCTAAATCTGTGGCCTTCTTATTTAGTTTCTAACTGATGGATTGACTGGAAGATTTTACAGAAGTAGAAATAAATACTGTATCCCCAATGATTTGTTTCTGTAGTTTTCATTTATACCATCACATAGACCTAATCAAACATTTACCACCATCTGTAACAAAATTGAGTACAGAGATGAAAAACATATAATCTCTTTTTGCAAAAAGCTGAATGTCTCATTAAAGATAATTTAAAAAATTATCCTGTGACAAATACAGAAGATGACTATTTAACCCAATTTAGGGATAAGTATCTCAAGAATCTTTTTGAGAGGAGGTGATGATTGAGTTGTTCTTGAAGGACACCTTCAGAGAGCCTTAAATTATTGGAACAGGTTATCCTAATTTAGAAGAAAAAGTAGAAATAAGCTATAGAGAGCATTTTAAACAGAAATCAGTAAAAGGTAAGAAAATGGGGCAGTTTGAAGAACCTGGAATATTTTAAGAATATCAGGTAGTTTGCTGGTATTTGTAGCCTAGTAGTTTGATGTTATTTGTAGTTTAAGTGTTTTTGGAAGATTGAGAAAGGTCAGCCTGCTTAAGTGAATAGAGGTCAAATAATAAAAGGTCTTTCATGTCACTTTGAATTGATATAATTGGAATATTTTAAACTGATAAGTAGTATTACCAGATTTGTTTTAAAAATTTATTTAGTAAGAATATTAGAAGAATGATTAGAAAATATGAGAGAGCTGGTAGGAAATCAATCCTTCAGAGGCTATTGTGTGGGTCTAGGCAAAAAATAACATGAACTAAAAAAAGTAGCAGTGACAGTGAAATGAAGTATAAAAATGACTGGATTTATTTATTCAATACTCATATAAATATTCCAAGGTAGCTATTTAGGACCTACTGTGTGCAATGTATATATATTAACCTTTTTAGACCCTGAGCAAAAAGGGATAAGCAACAACCACAGTTTCTCTCATGATCTAGTCTAGTGTTACATTAATCATACGAATTAAAACTATGACAGATTAAAAAAAAAGACTATGACATAACCAAAGTACAGGGTACTGTGAAGGCATGTAGAGACTAACTCTGGAGATTTAAATAACAGCTTCCTAAAATGGGATGGTTAAGGAAAGACTTAAAAGATAACTAGGAGTTAGCTAAGCTACAGGGAGGAAGACCATTCCAGGCAAAAGAAGAAACTATACATATTAATGTCTTGAGAAGGAAAGGCCAGTAAGTTGAATAGCCACATGGCTGGAACAGAGTTAAAAAAGGAGCCAATAGCATGACTTCTAGGTTTCAAGTGTGGATAACTCAGTGGTTGCTGGTATCATTTCATGACATGGGGAAAATAAAAGAACAGGTTTTAGTTAATTTTGATATGAGACATGCTTCCTTCTACTCCTTCTTAGTGATGCCCGGGGTTTGTTTAGAGGTCTGGAATTTAGGGAGAGATCTGGTTTCCATGTTATTTAGTAGTTGACTGATTACAAACGGTAGTTTCAACTATGGGCTTCAGCAAGATCACTGAAAGGGGGATGTAGAATGATGAAAAGCTTTGTTTGGTGGCCGCGTAAATGCTTTAAAAATGTATACATAGAAAAAATTCACTATAAATACTAAAACCCATAAGAAAATGAAAAAATATTTCTAATATATAAAGCAGATAAAGAGTTAATATCCTAGTATATAAAAAAAGAATAGCTCTGAATACAGTTAACAAAGAAAAAAAATTACAAACCAACCCACAAACAGTCTAAAGATATGATTTCAAAGTGAATGTAAAGAAGAGATATATGTTTTTACTATCCCATATCATTACTGAATTTTTTTAAATTAAAAGTTGAAAGTAGAAACAAAAAAGTAAAAATTGACATGCACTGGTAAGATTAAAGGGTGCTTATATTTATATTTATGTGATGAACCAGATAATTCTTACATATGTATTTTTAAAGCATTTCTTTCTCTTATCTCATAAATAATTAGATTGCATTTACTAGCATGATTTTAGTGTTGTAACTGTTTCATGACTAAGGTCACAACACTAAGAGAATCCAACTGGATGATCTTAGGGTATCTAAACATAATCAAAACCAAGTAGATAGTAATGGAAATTAACTACAATCTTAGTGGTAAATGTAAAAATTGGCTAATTTGTGATTTGAATTTGGGATATTTCATTTAGCACTATTTAGCATCTCTGATAATTTAGCATCTCTGATAATTCAGTACCTGGAATGAGTCTAGAAGAATCTTAAACTAATCAATAATAGTCTAGTTGTTTGGGATGACATAGTTTTTCCTAGAAGTTTATAGGTTTTTGTTGTTGTTATTGTTTGAGACAGGGTCTTGCTTTGTAGTTCACGCTGGCCCTGAGCTCACTATGTAGCCAAGGCAAGCCTCCAACTCAGCAATCCTCCTGCCTTTGCCTCCTGAGTGCTGGGATGACAGCATGAGCCACCACGCCCAGCACTGTGGTATGTGCTGCTGATTGCTGGTGGGTGTGAGTCACCACACCAGGCATTGTTGTATGTAGTTACCAGGATCAAACCAGGGACCTTGCTCTTGCCAGGCAGGCATCAGAACCACTGAGCTAAATCTCCAGCCCTCTAGTTTTTTTTTTTTAATTTCAGGCATATATAAAATTAAAATATTGAACTGTTTTAGTAAACAAAGCCTATATAATTACCATTTTAATGAGGTTTAAAATGGTGTATTTAAAATTATTATAATATTCAAGAAAATTTAAACTTACAAAATATGTAAGATAAGTCTTACAGAGTAGAGAATATTACTATTGGTGAAGAGGGTCTGGACATTTAAAAGAAAAGATATTTAAAGAGTTTAAGTATTCAGATGTTTATTAGTCAAGCCATAAGTACTTAATCAAATTTATGAAAGTCTAAATATAGTTTGAAAACTTTAAGTGGTTGCTGGAAAAATTTACAAAGAATAATCAGATTTGTAAGTTGAATTTGAAAGTCAGGGAAGAAGTAAGTTTTTAAAATTTTGAGGATTTTTTTGTTTTTGGTGAGCAGCATTGCTATGGATTGAACATAGGCCTTCTGAGTGTTAGGCAAGTACTCTACCATTGAGCCACATCCCCAAGCCTAGTTCCTAATTTTTTTTTTTTTTTTTTTTTTTTTTTTTTTGCTTTTTGGAGACAGGGTCTCGCTTTGTAGTTCAGGCTGGCCCTGAGCTCACTATGGTGCCCAGGCAAGCCACCGCGAACTCAGCAATCCTCCCGTCTCTGCCTCCCAAGTGCTGGGATTACAGGCGTGACCTAGTTCCTAATTTTGACAAGAAATTTAAATGATCCCCGCATAGTCTTTTCTCAGACAAAACAACAACCAAAACAAA
>PVIC010009775.1:0-21746 GCA_004025085.1 Thryonomys swinderianus
GTGAGCCACCACGACCAGCACTGTGGTGTGTGGCACTGTTTGCTGGTGGGCATGAGTCACCACACCCCATATTGTTGTATGTGGTTACCAGGATCAAACTCAGGACTTTGCACTTGCTAGGCAGGCACTGGAACCACTGAGCTAATCTCTAGCCCAGTTTCCTCATTTTTAATATAAGAGGGTTGAACTGTGTAGTCTCCAAATTAATGTGTGTCTGAAATTCGAAATGCAGAAATCCATGACTATAATGCTTCATCATCTCTGTACCACAGAGATACAATGGGGAGAATTTCTTTTTCTAAATATAAGATGCTATAGCCACATGTTAACACACAAGCTCATGTATTCTATGCATTCTAATTGTTCTTCTTGGCAGCTCTAGGACAATTATTTTTGTGAACTTCAGTATCACCTCTTAGAAACAGTATTTGATTTTGGAAAGGAAAATATAAGAGAATATTAAGAGTTCTATTTGTTTTTCAATTTTGTACAGTAAAAGGATCTTTGGCAATATCAAGGCAGTTCAGGGTGGGAAAAAGAATGGTTCCTTTTAATGTACAATTTCCAGCAAAGCCTTCAGTGAAAACCCTGAAGGCTAGACTGATCCACCTGGTAAAAGGACAGATCTTAACTCAAGGAGTTACAGATAACACCATCCCTCGACCCCTCAGTAAAAGCTGCTACACTGTCACATTCTAATTTGAAGCCAGGTATGGCAGTTCTTTGTGCCAGAAAGAGAAATCCCAACTCTTCTTTCCTGTTGCCATCAAGAAGATATGCAAAAGGAGGAGACTTATACTGTGAGGACCCCATTTAGACTCCTTTCACAACTGAGACTGAATGTTTGGAAGCACTTGGTACTAACAAAGAATCTACAGAATGATTTGCCAAAGTCAGTTACAAAACAAAAGGAGCATTAGAATCTGCAGCAATTATCAGCAAAAAGTACCAAATGGCTTAGGTGTAGGGCCTCACTCTATATTTGACTTATTTCTTTATAGGAAAGCACAGACCATGATAATATTAGCCTTGTCTCACAGTCCTAAACCAACCTTCCTGTGGTAGGAAAGAAACCAACTAGGCACAGAAAAAGCAATCCTGTACCTTTGTCCAAACTCCAAAAGAGCCTTTCTGGAACCCAGAGCAAAGGCTTCTTACCTGTCTATGACCAAGTTCCCATCATTATTGCGGATTCCTGCCCACATGTCCCATAGCTCACTCTCAGAGGGTCGAGTATATGGTCCAAAGACTGGGGTAAGACTGGAAAGAGTCCAAAACACAGAGAGTAAGTGTGGAGAATTTAAATATGACTAAAACTTCAGTGATAACACAGTCTGACTCTTAAGTGATTTATGAATTCTTTCTACTACTTCCTTACCAAGAGGCCAACACTCTTGCTTGAAAACATAAAACCTCAGGATTTGGCCAGACTGTAATTATTCCTAGGCCATAGTCAGTCTTTTCACAGTGACTTACCCTCGAGAGAAGACAAAGAAGTTCATCAACCTCGTGAGGATAGGTGACAGCACGCCTCCATCTTTGAGCAGCTGTAGGTAATAAGTGAAAAAAATCAAAGATCCAAGGTGACCATTTACCAGGTCAAAAGGATTCACATAAAAAAACTAATAAAGGTAGTTAGCCAAATGTGCTGAAAATTTTGGTACACAACTTTATTTTTTCTTTTTGTATCACCAACCCACATTCTCTCATGGGTGATAAACTACTTCTAATTTAAGAGATTATAATTTTTGCTAAACTCCTAATGCTTTTTCTTTTTTAAAGAAATGAGCTCCAGGTTTCCAGGCTGGTGCCAGACCTCTGGGCTAAAGCAGTGTTCCTGCCTCAGTAGCAAGTATGTGGGTACAAGCCCCTTTGCCTGGCCATAAATCCTTAAGACTTAAGTTTAGGATCCCAATTTTTTTTCCAGTACTGGGGATCAAACTTAGCACCTTGTACTTGTGAGGCAGGCTCCATGCTACTGAGGTACATCCCTGGCTCCAGAATCCCAGTTTATTCAGACTTAATTCTTATGATACAAGCCTTCACATAGAAGTATTTCCTCAAATGTTTGTTCATCTTTCTTCTTCAAAACTAGTTTTCAGTTTTGTGTGGGAGCTACTTCACTGCTTTTATTTGACTAAGCAGGGAAAAATTAACTTCATCAGTGTGAATCCATACAGAAGAAGATTTTATAATTATGGCCCATCACAGCTGATATGGCCATCTAAAGGTCCCAGCGCTATTTATGAAAAGCACAAAACTTAAAACTGAGGCTCTTGGGCTACAGATTTAGCTCAGTGGTTCCGGTGCCTGCCTCGCAAGCTCAAGGTCCTGAGTTCGATCCCGGTAACCACATACAATGCTGGGTGTGGTGACTCACGCCCACCAGCAATCAATACCACATACCACAGTGCCAGGAGTGGTGGCTCACGCCTGTAATCCCAGCACTCAGGAGGCAGAGACAGGAGGATTGCTGAGTTCGAGGCTTGCCTGGGCTACATAGTGAGCTCAGGGCCAGCCTGAACTACAAAACGAGACCCTGTCTCAAAAAAAAAAAAAAAAAAAACTGAGGCTCTTTTCAGTAAAGTAACCAACCTTTTGGAGAAGGAGAGGACGGTGAGTCTCAGGAAAGATACCTTTAGAAGAAGAGATTGCTTTTAGTTACATTCTGAAACTTAGGTCAAATGCAAACCTATTACTGGAGACTACTGACCTTATTCACTGTCACCATTGAGATATTTACTGCCAAAACAGAATAACAAATAAAAAGTCTGTATAGTCAGGCATGGCATGACAATATTAAAGTCAACAAGGGATTGTATATGTGTACATCCCCCTCATTAAGCAAAGCATGCCTATAGTGTCATATAATTACTTGAAGCAATTCCACATTCGTTAGTAAAATTTTGGCCCATTGGAATTACTTCCCATTTTAAAGGTAGAAAATTGGGAGAAATAATTTTGTTATACATAATTCTGGTAATTGGCCTCTGGCTCCCCTTAACATAGCTTCTTCCAATAACTCAGAACACAGTACTGTTAATAAACTGGGCTGTCCACACAGAGGGATTGTTCAATAAAGATAAATATTTTTAAAAATTTAGTTTTTCCATTTCCATTTTCTTCCAAAGTCAATGGAAGAAACACAGGAGCACTGTGACTCGTCTCCCAAGCTGTCCATAAGGGACTCAGGATATTTAGATATTTGCAGGTTTACAAGCTGTGCTCAGTGATACATAAAACACACGTCTCCAAAAGGTCTAATTCAGGGTCACTAATTTCTAACTAAAACTTAGTGCTGGCATCCAATTAACAGTTTAGAATCTAATATTAATACCATAGACATATAGAAATACCTATGGCCTTCTATCTTGAAGCCTATTCTTTCATAATTCACTGCAGTTCTTACAGGTATGGCAGAACAGCCTTTATATCCCTCACTACCTATCAGTGTTACCAGACCCACCATTAGGCCTGTCTAATGCATTGCAAAAGACGAGATCAAGCGTGTTCAGGTCTGAATGGCCATAGACTGCATTGCAAAGGAGCCCATGTAACTGTAATGTGGCCTCTTGAACCACATTCAAAATAATCAGTTTCCTTTGTACTCTTGTCTTATTTTCTACATTCAAAAATATTATTCTGAGAAAAGGTCCATAAATACTATTAGACTATCGAAGCAGTTCCTGACACAATGAAAAGGTAAAAACCTAATTTCATTGTGTCTGGCTGCAGTGTCATCAGATTATCATTTATTGTCCCATGACATCTAAAGTGACTTTCTAGGCTATACCCCAAGTTCACCTCCCACCAAGACAGTTACCTCCATTTGACAGACAGAGACTCTTTATGGTAAGGCGACCAGACCGATTCTGCTTGTACCTGGAGCAAGGGATGAGGAAACATGTATGAGCAGATAGACCCCAGTGGAGCAATGAAGACAATTTCCCCCCCAGGAAAAGGGCTAGGATGGGTCCAGGACAGTTTATTTCCCAGAGTCCTAAGGTAGAGCAACAGAAGTCTAGCTTTACTGACCTATATAGCAGCTCCTGAGCAACAATATCTCCATAATCATGAGACAATAGGTTGATCCTGCGATTCTGGAGCCCCAGATGACGCAAAAGCGCTTCCACGATGCTGGCTTGCTCAAATATGGAATAGTGATGTGGTCTCTAAAGAAAGGAAAGTCCAGATACACAGGCTGAAGTCACAAGTGCAGATCTCTCCTGACCTGCCCACTCCATCCACACCTCTCCCACCCCCAACAACCGTCTCTAAATAGGTTCTGCTTACTGGTTTGTCACTGAAGCCAAAGCCTAAGAAATCAAGGGCAATCACTCGATGAAACCTCAGGGTAAGACCTTCCCAAATCTAGAGGAAAGAAAGGGTGATTTACACTTTTTACTCCTGTGCCATCCCTCCCCTCACACAGCACCAAAGAAGCTTCATCCCAATCTCAATTAAACAGATTTGAACAAAGCAAATTCCTTGATAAAGCCACTATAGGCCCCACAGATGATTCTCTTAGAAACTGCTGGGTTCCTACTAATTAATCTCTATCAAGGGCAAAACTCTAGCATTTTTAACTTTAGAATGACCTTTCCAGACTGCCAAAGAACTTTTTACTCCTATAGAGTAAACAAGAAACAGTTCAGTGTTGATGCTGTGTTATTAAGCAATTCAAATGTGCCAGAGTCTTACAATACTGACAAGAAAACCCTTGATTTTGGATTTTTTAAAATACTGTAGACTCTAGAAATTGACTTCATTACCTTGTACCAATCATAGCTGGATGTTGGAAAGCCATGTAAAAGCACAACTATTTCGGGGCTTCCAACCACGCCCAAAGAGTCTGGGAAAAAGAAAAGAGGTCAGTTAGTCCAATTCCCTGTAAAATAAGATGTTAAGATGTTAAAAATCTAAATAGTCTAGTACAAAGGACAAGAAGGTGTTACCAAAGTAATTCATTAAAGTGATACATTGCTTTTTAAAATTCAAGCTTACAGGCATGCTGTCTTTTGAATTTGTATTACAATGTAAATAGCATACATTTCATATGAAAATAAAGGCAAATAGCTCACTTTTTTCCCCAAAAGCATATCTTGATTTCTTCCTCTACTCTGCATTATATGTATGTAAATTGTTTTTCAAAGTAAAAAGCAACCTTTCAAAGTTAAAAATATAATCAAGAAAAGCTAACAATGCTTTCTACTTATCACTAATTTATCACAAAAATTCTCTAAGGTATGGCAGTTCAATCCAGTGAATGCTTTCATTTATGCTGTTTGTCTGGCACTTGTTACTTCACAAAAGAACCAGTCCAACATCAAAAGCATAATGCTAGGACAACTATAAAATGCTATGAACTACAAAAAAGGGACACTCAATATAGACATTTTAAAATGTGTATTACAATACGGAATCACTGAATAGCTTTAAAGTTAGCCAAACAAAATTCCTTGCTGATAGCATTAGATTAAAACTAATACACTCATACACTGCCTGTAGCATGAAAATTTGGATAATTTTCAAAAATAATTTAATTAGAACCAATTAAAAATGTTATGCGCTGTAGCCTAAGAGCTTTAGTCTTAAAAATCTGTGCAATGCCAAATATTGACAATCTAGAGATAAATCAAGCAACTACCATAAAGAAAATTATATACATACTTACACTTAACTGAATATAGCAAATGAGAGGAGGTCAGGAGCAATAATGAAAAACGGTTTATGACAAACATTTTTCGTTATTGCTCTTGACCCCCGCCCAACAGATCTTTTCCAGCCTGTTTCTCAATTTCTTCACCTATGAAATGAGATTAATGGTACCTATCCCCAAATGCTGTTGTAAAGATTAAACGAAATAATGAAGGCTAAAGATGTAACTCAGACCTGGCATATGATAATAAATAGTAACAGCTGTCATTAGCAAATTAATTTATACAACAGTGAAAGATTTAAATCACATTTGGGAACACATACAACAAATCATGTTTACAGAAGACAATTCAATAAAATGAAATCAGGGATGGGAGGGAAACAATGGTTCCATCTCTGAATATTATACATACTACCTGACACTAGGGGCGCTCAAAAAAGAAACCCAATATTTGAATTAGGCTGGAAAAAATACTTTTACTAAAACATCACGTATACAGAGACTGTAATCTCAGTTTCATCCTCTACCCTCCAGGTGGCTTTTTGAATCTCCTTGCCCTCAAGCAAATAAGGGGAAATAGTGCATATTTCTTCAAGCACGGAACATAAAAAAGGGGCTAGTGTTCCCTGTCACTAAGGGGCAACAGAGACCAAGGAACACAAAGTATTAAGCTAGGACCTTAAGTGACCCACACCTTCAGGGTCTGCCAGTGGTCAGTTCTTACCTTGGTAGAAGATCCGCAGTCCTTTGTAGGTGAAAAACTTGCCAGAAGTCTTCCATGTGTGCAGAGCAGGGGAGAGCTGAGGGGGTGGGATGTGTAAATAGGCAGCAAGCAGGGGCATCGCCAGGAGCCCCACCTGGACCCACCACTCCCTCATCCTGTGGAGAAAGGAAGGGGGGTACTGTACACACCTGCAAACCAGAACTGGCAGCATGGAGCGGGAAACTTATGTACCACGCAGTGACGACATTGCCCCCCATCTTCAGGACCATAGCAGAAAGCTTAATAGTAAGAACAGGACTGCTTCTGCCTGCTATAGTAATCACATATATGCTCCTCAATCTGATTTTAAGAAAAATATTTCAGTATTCTACTTCTATTTCCTTCCCCTATCTTTTCCCTATAAGCTCATCCTGATCCACACTAAAGAGATTTCACTGGCTTTTATCAAGCTTTTCCAGGGAAAAACTGATTTCTTATTTACCCTAAATATTCTACCACCTCTTCAACAAGCCCCCCCCAGTAAAATGTTTAAAGTATATGCAAGGCACTAATGTCTTAAAGTGTGTATGTATAAAATATCACAAATGTATCAACCTTTTGACCTAAATGAAGCCCTAGTTAGCACTGCAATCTAGATTGGGCTGAGACACTGCTCAGGGACAGAGTCTGTAAGAGCAAGAAGATAGCTGTCGCACAGTGTATTCCAATATAAGCAGCTTTGTCATGACCCCAAATATCTAATCTCTTTGAGAAGTCTGGGCAGCTGATTATATTTCTGCTTTTCTTAGCAGACAGCTGAGGAAATTCTCATTAATTTCATTAGGGTCTGCCTCCTGAACCCCCCCCCAAAAAATTAGGCAAAGCACATATCTAGCATGTTAGAATTGGTTTTGGCTTTGGAAGGAAGCATTGGTTTGTACACTTAGCCTTGACACTCCCAGAACTTCACAGGTCAATTTATCCACGCTGCCTATAAATGTTGAAGAGGAATTAGAAAACAATTTACTCTGCCTAGTCTGTGAATTCCAGTGGTTACCAAGGAAAGAACTGTCAGAAGTTTCCTCAAAACAATATAAATACCACTCCAAAACCAAAATTAGAGCTGTCAAGAAAATAGCTATAAATAAAGGAAATCAAATGCTAAAGTCCTAGTGGACCCACACCCTACCTCCATATTATCTCTAATCTACCTATAACCCCCAATACAAACTAATCCATTTACAAAATGCTTTTTTTTTTAATTCTAAAAATAAACTGATGGCCCCACAGTGGTAATAAGCATGCCCTTTGAAGAATCTCCACTCCCCTATTTAAGTCTTAGGAATTACTAAAGCAATCTATTCCCCCTCCAAAGTATCTGTTTATAAAACGGACACAATGATTCGGTTCTACCTTTTAAGGTAATACTGGAAATGATTGGAAAAGTGTTGGAACGTGATGTCGATCAGTCAGCTCCCTGAAACAGTAACAGACTATATCCCAATACCTCCTTGAAAGATAAATGACAAAAAGTATTGCGTTTGGGTTATTTTCTTAGCATGATCTATCCTGTCTCATTTCATGCATTTTCACGTTGCTGCTCGTAGCACCCATTCGCTGTCCCTGCAGCTGAATGTGCAGTGACTCAGCAGAGCCCAGGATGAGGCGGCGGACCCAGGGGCTTCCGGCGTGGGCTGGGGAGTTGTAAAAACGAGGTGCCCAGCCGCGCTCTACTCCAGCACACATCCCTCAACCTCCCTCTTCCATTCCCAGAAAGGAAAGACGCAGTCCTACAGGGAGCCATTCCGTCTTAATTACCTCAGTAAAAATGCTCCAAGAACATTTTAGGACTTTTATCAATCAGGTAATCAGTAGGCAAAACAGATCAAACAATTTTTGGTTTAATCTCCACTATTTGAGTTATGAGAGTATGAATTGGGCAAAATCCAGTAACACACTTGTTGGAAATTAACCTTTCAGAGCCTTGATTTCTTCGTCTTGTAATACCACCTTCAATTTGTAATACCACCAAATCTGGCCACCTGACGGCATTGCTGTAAGACAGCGCTCTATTTTGGAAATTTACTAAACCAAAGCAGACACCTTCCGGCAGCACCATGATGACCGTGAGGTCGCATCTCCATTTCCCCTGCACTTCTCCTTAATGACAGCCGAAGGCTGAGCGCCTAGAGCCTGGCGAGGTCCAGGGACACCTATGCGGTCCTCAGTCACTGCGACATCAAGGTCTGGAAAGCTTAAATCGCGCCGCGGCAGAAGCCATATCTCGAGATCCTACGTCTGCGTCCTGCCGCGGAAATTCTAATGGGTCTTGAGATCCTGAAGGGTCTTGAAATCCTAAACTGAGCGATGTCAGGTTCTACAAACCCCAAGCTGTACCACAGCGATAATCGAGTTAAATCCTAAATCCTCCTGGGCGTTACCATGACTAGAAATTCTAAATCACATCACAGCGATGACTAGATCTAGAAACCCTAAATCGTTCCGCGGCTGTCGCGGGGAGGTCTTAAAACCTTACATGGCACCAGCGCAATGCTGGGGTCTAGAAACCCTCCATTGCAACACAACAATAAGTGGGTTTTTAAAATCCTAAACCTTACCAGAGCCATTTCAGGGGCTAAAATTCCTAAGTCATGCCACGGCAACAACGGAGATCTAAAATCCCCAGTTCGCACAAGGGTAGTACGGCACCGCGGTCTAGAAATCCTAAAATGCACCAAGGTGAGGCAGCGATCTAAACAGGCTAATCTCTCGTCAGAGGGGCTGCCACGGTTTGCAGATCCTAAGCTACAGGGACCCCGAGTCCGCCCATCCTACCTAGATCAGGGGCTCTGCCACGGACCAGTGGGGGTTTTGCCGCCAGCGAAGCGGCACGGCTCGGTGCCCGCCAACCACACCCCCTCGCACCCCTTGGAGGCCGCACCCACCTGCGGAGGCGATCTCGGCGCACCATGGCCGCGTTATCCCATGCCGCCCGCCGCAGGGTTGCGAAGCTCGGGGTGCCACGGCACCCGCAGCGGTGCAGGCTCGGAACGGCCGGGGCGCAGCGCGCAGGTCCGCAGTGAGCGGCCGCGACAGCGAGCAGCCACCAGAGCGTTCGATGCGGCAGCGAGCGGCCGCCGGAGCGTCCGATGTGACAGCGAGCGGCCACCGGAGTGTCTGATGCGGCACTTCGCCAGATGGCGAGGCGAGGCTGCCGCAGAGGTGGCGCCGGGGCCAAGGCTACGCGCTTGCCGGAGGGAGCGTGCGCTGGGATGCACCACCGGCCACAGCAACACCGAGCGAGCGGGCGTCCACTTTTAGAGCCCACCCGGCCCAGGCCCCGCCCCTGACCCGCCCACCGCCCGCCGCGGTCTCATCCCTCGTCCCTCCCTCTCGCTCTCACTGCAGAGCCCCTCCCCGCAGCCCTGCAGCCCCGCAGCCCCGCCGCCACGGAGATGGGCGCCCGCCTCACAGGCACCTTTGGAGGTACTAACCCCCCACTGCCCTGCAGGTCGCTCGCAGACTCCTCTCCGCAGCCTGAGCTCTTGTTCTGTTTTAAAAATCCTTCCCCAGAGGTACGCCTCCGGGAAAGATGGTAGAACCTGAGACTTAAAACCACCTCCTAGAGGTCGGTCGCTTGATCTGGGGGCAAGTGGGCTGAGTACTTGCAGTGGTGCTTCCCGTTTCGTGCCCGGAGCGTGGATGCCGAAACACATGCCTACCCACGTCCAGAAAAGCGAGCTAAGCCCTTGACTATGGTAATCAAGGGTCACACATGTGTCTAGGGAAGGACAGGCTCCCTTTGGCTAGTGGACAAATGAATGTGATGACCGCTACAAAGCAAGGCAAGTCAAAGTTGCAGAAAGTCTGGCTTCACTTGCCGGGACCATAGCAGGGTACCAGACACGTTCCCTCTGCAGCAGCGAGACGTGGTCCGCATGCAAGAGGTCGCTGCAGCACCCATCCCGCAATCCGCTGGACCCACCGCGCCACCAGGAGCGCAAGACCCCCTTTATTTGTGTATGATGCTGTCAATGCAAGGGCCCTAGAGATACAAGAAAGAATTTTAAAATCCATAATCCTTATTAAAGGCTTCTATTACGCCTTCAAAAGTGCATCACAGAGTGTCTGTGTGCATTTTCTAGCTACAAACTGAAATTCTGACGATCGCGTGCTAGTTGCACGCTATCGAGCCGGGGCCCTGTTGCGACTGTTCCGGCAGGGGCGCTGCAGGCCTCTCTTCAGCCCCTCAGCAGCTTGGTAGCTCCACAGCCCTGCAGTACAGTCCCAACCTAGTCCACAGAAGGCTGACTACCCGTCTCACTATGCTTGTGGCATCTAACCACGCACCAGGATCTCAGGGCCACCCACTGGATACTGCAGGGCCACCACCTGAGCGTGTGTCATCAGAACATGTGGTGAAGGACTGGGGATACTTCTGCAAGGCTAGTTCAGAAGGTCATGAAACAAATGCTCTGTTAGCACGATCAGTGCGCTGAGGCTAGGGGTACAAAATGAATGAGAAATAGCCTCCCACCCTGAGGAAAGATGTTGGCCATCTGGATGGGTGACAGACTCTTTTGTAAAATTTTAATTCTCCTTTTTATTTCTCAGTAACATTTTGTGAGAAGTCATGCCCCTCCTCCCCAACATGTAAGGGCCCTAAAAGCCGAGTCCAAATATTATTTACCTTTTATGTCCTTAGAGCCCGCCACCGTGCTGGCCACAATGTGGGGGCCCCTAACAAATACTGAATGAATAACTATAAGAATTTGAGGGCTACAGGAGAGGAAGTAATTAAGGAGAGGGGGAAGGGATATCTTGAATAATGAATAGACATTTACCAGAGAGACAAAGAACATTCCAGCCAGAAGAGTTGGCACTCACAAAGCACTGAAGGCTCTGGACCACAAAACCTTAAAGGACAGTAGCGCATCTTTTTGGAAACCAACAGGCAAAACAGTTAGGCTAGAAAGTGTAGTTCATCTTAAGGAATCTGAAATTTGTCTTAAAGAAATGACACACTACAGATGCATATAACCCCTGAGACTGATTACTTAAAATATAATTAGTGCCTTTATAAGTTGAGGATCACCTATACTTACAGGCCATCCCCACCTTTTAAAGACTGAATTATAAAAAATTAAATTGAAAGGACTGTGTCCTTTCAACACAGTCAAGGCATGCATTCATATTTTAAACTACTGACAGTCTTGCTTGGCACTGTATATTTTTCATGTTTACTGTCAATGAAAATTTTGAGACCCACAAACAATTCCACAGTTTCATTTTCACCAGGCCAGAAGACCCATCATCCAAGATGAACCTAATTTTCTAATTAATGAACTGAGTGTTCTACAAATAATCTTATTCTGAAAACCATGAACATGTCTACCCATATGTCTACTCACACAGAACAAGCAGATAGACCAAGGGAGAAATCATTTAGAGCCCTTCGGAAAAGGGGAGAGGGTGAGGGAAGGCTCCCAAAGACAATTCAAATTCCAAGTCTGGCATACCTGCACTGAGTAAGTAGGAAAAACTTCTTTCCTTAAAGAGGGATGGATGGAGGCTGACATGGGCATGGAACACAGAACTTGCTTAGGCAAAGAAAACATTCCAGTTCACAATCAATTTCAGCACAACAGAAGAAGTGGGTAAAACACAGAGCATGTGATAGATTAAGCCTTCAGAAGTCATGAAAGAAAATGCTATCCCTAATGCCCGAGGGGCCAGAGTTAAGTAACCTTCCAACAATGCCTGAATTCCAGAAGGGAGCTTCTGATGCAGAGGGAGGATCCAATCCAAGGAATAAAACCCTGAGAGCACCTGAGAAAACATGTGATCACACATAAATGCAAAGTGTCCCTTTGGTTTGCTCTCAAGGAACTCTTTCAGTTCTTCCAAATACTGTTCTTGGCCAATATCACGTGCAGCAATATTCCCTCCACCAGCAGCTTAGCAGACATTCCAATTCTAACACGGATGCATATCACAAAAAGACCTCAGATTCATGCAAAAATTAGTATAGGAAGATCAGCATTTACCATCTCACTATGCACAACAGCAGCAGATCAGTAGGGCTGACATCCTAACTCAATAATCATCTTTTTTTTTTTCCTTGGTATGGGGGATTGAAATTGGGGCCCTCATGCTTCCAAGATAGGCATGGTACCACTTGAGCTAAATCCCCAGCCCCAATCGTCTTTTTCTAATCTCAATTTCAGACTCAGAACATAACAAATGCGAGAATAATTACGGAAAACAACACGATAGAACACTGGGACTGCCACTTTTAGAGCCATATTACAGGTTTGGGGTTAAAAAAAAAAACTTTAAAAGTTCAGGATGGGAGAAAGTTGAACTTAAGTTGAACTTAAGCAGCACTTTAAGAAACTCAGGTTTTTCATTGACAAAAGATTTAGTGAGTCAGCGTAATACCGTTCCAAAAATTCTACTGGGACTGTAGCTATGGAGAAGTACCCAGAATAAGCTAATCCTACACTATTCTGCAAGTTGGACCTCACAGAGAGTATTTTATTCTATTCTACAGAAAAGGTATTAAGAGATACATAAACAGTAATGTGTGCAGAGATCATCTAAAATGTAGAACAGTTATGTCACTGAAGCTGCAACAGCTCTCATACTTTAAGTTCTTACTATAAAAATAGATCATCACCCAATTTGTCCCTAATCTGTGAGGGAATTTGGCTTGATGAATATTTGCACACATCACAGAGAAAGATACAGTAGCTCAGAGTGCTAAATGTGACTATGTGAGGGAAGTGGGAACTGAAGGCAGATGTGTCTGGCTCCAGAGCCAACTTTTTTTCCACTCCCCACACCGCCCCCGTTTGAAAAAACAGGCATGTTTAGTTTGAAGAAAAGGAGCCTTGTGGAATGAGTGGAAGAAGGAAATGTATTAGCAGCCCTCAAATATTTGTGGAAGCAGTATCAGACATTTTACTCTGTATGGCTCCAATGAGTGCAAACTGTGGAGAAACAGATGTGGATTGAGCACAGTTTTCCAAGAGCAGGGGCTGTCCAGAGGGACTGGGTGGCTCAGCCCTTCTAGAACATGACAAGCTCTCTGTCACTCGTGGCTGGGGAACCTTCAGGTAGGTACACCAGTCTTCTCTGTGGAGAAGACTGAAGGAATAACTTTTAAGTTCTTTTCCCACCTGATGGAAACTAAGGCTCAGAGAAGTACTGGAATTTGGCTAAAAGGATTCCTCCTCCCAGGAACAAATCTACTTCTCAAGTCTTCTCTGTGTGTCTCCCTCAAAACTGTTTGTACAGCAAGCTGCTTCACTCCGAAAGATAACTTGGGGAAATTATTGATAAAATTACATCAATCCCTCTCAACCAAATTTAACCAACATATTTTTACTAGTGTTTTTCACCCTCTTTAGGTTTATTTTTTGGTAAAATAACTTTGCAGCAAAAAGCTCCAAAGATGAGTGCTAAAGAAAAGCAAGAAAGCTAAATCTCTGAACCACATCAAACAAAACCGAAGAACAGATACTGTAACCACTTCTATGGGTTTACAGTATTACTGGGCACCTTTAAGGCATCTTTATACACCTTCTCTCTGAATTACTCAATTACACCCTATAATCCCATACCTGGTGTGCTGCCCCACTATTCCATACCTTGGGGCCATCTGGGCCGCTCAGCCAAATAAACAGGTTAAAAGATTCTAACTGGTTACTACTGTTTTCTTTCAGACACACACGTAATTTTCTCCTAGCTGCCTGGGGAAGAAAAGCTATAGCCCACAATTCTCTCACCCCCACCTCCCACTTCCCTTTTATTTAAAAGCTGCTTCCCTCTTTACATTCCTCCTCCAGCCCTGACGAGGCAAAGTAGGAGCAGGTGTCTGGGTTTTTCTCCATTGTTCTCGTCCCCTCACACTTCCCTCAGCTGCTATGCCCTGTCCTCAGCGTCCACACAAGCGCCGCCGCAGGTGTGCGGCACGCGGGAGGCCCGCGCGGGGCTCGCGGCCCACCGGCCCTCGGCGCCCTCCGTCGCAGCTGCGCCTGCGGTCTTCCCGGGAGGGCGGTTAACCGGCCGCGGAGCGCACTCAGGCCCCTGACTTGGCCCGCGGCCTTCTCGGCCCTCGTCTGTGCCGAGCTGCTGGAAGCGAGGGCTTTGCCCACGTGGCGCGCCTCGTGCAAGCACCCCACGCCCCGGATCTCCGCGGCACCAGCGCGCCACGCCACCCGGCTCCTACCGACATGGCGCCGTCCCACCTGAGGTGGGCTGCGAAGGGAGGGTTGAGCTCCGCTCCTTCCCCCTCCTTCTCTCACCTGACTCAGGTAAGACATGGTCTACAGGAGTCCACGTTGGAGCCAAGCGCTGCGCGGGGGCCTCCTGGGGCCAGAGGTTCAGGGCCCAACATCCAGGTCTCCAGACCCAGCCGGCCAGCTCACCGAATACCTGTCTGAGGGCTAGAGCGTCGCCACTTCGGCGCACAAGCCTTTGGCTCCGGCCCAGCATGTGCTGCTGCCTTTTGCCTGCTGAGCGCCAGCGCCACCTATGGCAAAGGGTATGAAATGGCAGGCTGCATGTTTCAGTGGTCTGAGGCATTAGAGAAAAAAGCTGTGGAGGCCCTGTGTCTCTCAGAAGTTTTCTTTTTTTTTTTTTTTTGGAGACAGGGTCTCACTTTGTAGTTCAGGCTGGCTCTGAGCTCACTATGTAGTCCAGGCAAGCCTCGAACTCAACAATCCTCCTGTCTCTGCCTCCCGAGTGCTGGGATTACAGGCGTGAGCCACCATGCCCGGCAGAAGTTTTCTTTTAATACTTTTTTTTTACTACTCTTAACCTGCTTTGTTCCTAATATTCATTGATTTTAGAGAGCACAAACTTGTATTTCGGATATCTAGCAAATTTAAAACTAAAGCAAAAAAACCATTCCTTTAGCACACTTGGAGAGGTACAATTGTGGGGGATATACTGGAAGTAACACTGCTGGGTCAAAGGCAGGCATAGTTCACAGGCTTTCTTCCCCTTTCAACACTGAAAATAACAAGAGGTTTACAGCAGAATCAGTTACACCTGGAAACCTGGGGCCATTGCCCTAAACCCTGATCACCGGGATTCTAGTAATGCCAAGCCTCACGTGATAAAAACCACCAGAGACAAACTTTTCTTGGGAAGGAAACCATCCCTCAGCTGATTAGGATTCCATAACTATGGCACCAGGACTGAAATAATGATCAAACAGACCGCATCTCACCAGCTAATCCTTGGAAGCTGGCCTCCTGTCTTTGCAGGTGGCCCTTCTGAACCCCTGTATCAGAATGTACCCCCTCAGGCTATCTGAGCTAGAGCTTTTCCTATCTTGCCTCTTACTTTCCAAATAAAGCTTTTTCTGTTAAGGGAAAGAGTGAGACAGACAGACAGAGAGAGGGAGAGAGAGAGAGAATAAAAGTGTGTATGGACTGACCAGAATACTTTTCACAATGAATTATTAAAAGTAAACTCCAGATGTATTCAGCCACCTCATATTTGGCAAAGGAACCAAATACCTTCAAAAACGGAAAGATAGCCTCTTTAATAAATAGTGATGGAAAAGCCTCTTTAATAAATGCTGCTAGAAAAACTGGGTTTCCTCTTGCCCAAGGTTAAAACTAAAGCCATATATTTCACTATTCACTAAACTAAAATTGAAATGGATCAAAGATATAAATATTAAAACAGAAACACTAAACCTACTGGAAGATGGGGTAGATAGAACTTTTGAAGATACTGGTGTAGAAAAAGACATTATGAACAAAACCTCAGTAGCACAGGCACTAACACAGAGTCAACATCTGGACCTCATTTTCTTAAAAAGCTTCTGCACAGCAAAAGAAACCACGAACAGAGTGAAAACAGTGTGAGAAAAATTTTTACCACCTGTTCCTGAAAGGACTACTATCTACTACATATAAAGAACTTTTAAAAATCAGACCCCCCCAAATTTAAAGACCCAATTAAAAATGACCATCTGAAATGGAAAGACACTTCTCAAATGGAGAAACAGTAAACAAATGTGAAAAAATGTCCAGCATCATGGGTCATTTGAGAGAAGCAAATGAAAACAATGCTGAATTTCTGTCTTACCCCTGAAAAAATAGCTGCTGTCAAGAAATCAATAACAAATGCCAAAGGGGTGGGACTGTGGGCAGAAGGAAACTCTTTTTCACCCTTGGTAACGTAGACTGGTAACAACCACTGCAGAAATGAGTGTGGAGATTCCTCAAAAAATTCAACCTTTTTAGCTTGGTGCACAAACACTTCAAAATGTGGCTCTTGCCTTCCTCCAAAATTCTCTCTCTTGACCTCCCCTACCTCACCTTGCTTGCACCTGCCTTCAAAATCTGACTGAATGTTACTAATTGTAGTTCCTCCAAAGATACCATGCAGTTTGCTTTCTCCACATTTTCATGCATGTCCTTTTCCTTGACCAACTGTGTTCTTCCCCACTTGGGCTACCTGAAAGACTATTATTCATACTTAAAAAATCAGTTTAAAATGGATACACCTGGAGGACACACTAATAAGTGAAATAAATAGATCACAGATAGGCAAATACCAGATCTTTGATATGAGCACCTGTAGATGCAAATGAGCTCTAGAAAGTATGACAGTTTTTGTAGAATGGGACGTTTCCAAAGGAAATTTGGTGTGGGAATGTAATGAGGGGAAAGAATAAATATGATTCTGAAAGAAAATAATAGAACATGTATATAGGGGGTGGGAGGTGTGGGTGGGTAGGGATATGGATAAAAATGAGAATTAACTTGTGTCGTATATTGGTACAAATTCCCTGATGTTATGTGTGATTGTGAGATGTATATAAATTGTACCAATAAAAATTTTTTTTTAAAAAATCAGTTTAGATGCTGCATCCTTTTGCAGGCCTTCCCTGACCATTTCCTATGAAATAATCCTTCCTTCCCCTCTGCTATCTCTGTCCCCTGTATAGGCTTCAACAGTTGCACTTGCCACAGTCTTGTGGTGGTGTTTGAAGATAATGCCTTCTCCTCTCATACAACTGAAGTTTTGAAGGACAAAGACAGTGTCAGTTTGTTCAGTGTCCCTTTGTCATCCCAACACTTTATAAAGATGATAAGAGTGAATGATAGCATACATTTGTTGATTACTTCATGTCAGACACCGTGCCAAATACCTTATGTACTTTATTTATTTGTGTAATAACCCTATAAAAGAACCATTATTATCCTAATTTTTACCCAGGAGACTAGTGAGGCTTTGAAAGAATAAAGAGCTTAGTTGATGTAGCAGGGCTGATAAATTGAGTTAGGCTTTGAATCGGATCTATCTGTGCATGTTTATCCATTTATTGAAATAGTTGGTAGAATTAAAATATGTGAAAAGTCATTTCTTAAAAGAACCAATGCTTACAGAAGTTGTTTTAGGGGAGGATTGTTAGAGATTGAACCAAGAGATTCAGGGAGCTGCTTCCCCCTTACCTTTTTATGTTTAATTTTGAGACAGGTTCTTATTAAGTCTCTAAGTTATCCAGACTAGGATCAAATTTGCACTTCTCCTGCCTTAGCTTTCCAGAATGCTGAGACTACAGGATTCTACCACCAACCACACTTTGCTCTGCTTACCTTTTTTTTTTTTTTTTTTTTTTTGAGACAGGGTCTCACTTTTGTAGTTCGGGCTGGCTCTGAGCTCACTATGTAGCCTAGGCAAGCTTTGAACTCAGCAATCTTTCTGCCTCTGCCTCCCGAGGGCTGGGATTACAGGCGTGAGCCACCACGCCCGGCACTGTGGTATGTGGTATTGATTGCTGGTGGGCGTGAGTCTCCACGCCCAGCATTGTATGTGGTTTCCGGGGATCGAACTCAGGACCTTGCACTTGTGAGGCAGGCGCCAGAAGCACTGAGCTAACCCTCTGGCCCGCTCTGCTTATCTTTTAAGAGGAAAGTGCATATCTTTTCTACCATAGTGGATGGAAATAGATTGTTCTAATTTAAATTAATGTTACAAAAAGCAAAATAAATATTCTTGGATGTCAGGCTATAGAAGAAAATAATCCTATTATTATTCTTTAATATCTGTTCTTATAAAAATGTTAATAGTTTGCTAAAGGACTGATGTATTATAAAAAATAATATAGTTTTCCCCCTAAAACTCTTTCTGGATAAGTGGAAGAAGAGAGCTCTAAACAAAAAATCACTACTATGGAACATTCAAGAAGCTGCCAGAAATGGAGATACCAAAACATTGTGAAAATGATACAAGGTTTAAATGAATTAATATGTATAATACCCTTGGTAGAGTACCTGGCACATAGGAAACACTATTTACCACTATTACTATGGTTAAGAACTTCACCTAGCTTCCAGTCCTATGGTAGAGAAAAATGCATCAACTGAAAACAAGTAATGTGATAATGAAATAATATAGTATAATTTAGCTATGATCCAAATTCTACCAGAGTGTAAATAGATGGGAGTATCTGCCAAGAAACAGCACGGCAGGAAAACAAAGTGGCACCCGAAGATACATTACTGAAGGAGCAAGTTGCTAGAACCAGAGCAGTACCACCTAGTTCTTACAGAAACATTTTATTTGTTGGCAAAATATTTTACTACAGAAGTCTGTATTTTTTAAAAACCCATAATGCTTAATGGTCCACACCATTCCAAGCATTCTTGTGGCTGATGCAGAGAAGAGGTCACAGCCCCTGGGCAAAAAAAAATGAGCAAGGCTTTCACCAAGATGATATGAGAGAGTTCGAGGCAGAGGGGACTGGAGCTTTAGGTGCTATAGCCTAGTACTTACAGGAAGTTTTAGCACCACTTAGAAGTCCAAACTGACTCCATGAAGGGAAAACACATTCCAATCCCCCCAAACTCCAGTGCATGCCTAGCAGAGGAGAAACACCCCTCTTCAGATTTGGTGATGTGTACATTAAGCAAAAGGGAGGAGGTAGGCAGAGGAGACTGTGGTCCAGCTTAGCCAGCACACCCCAGAAGGCCCACCTCTTTCCTCCAAACTTGTGCCAAGAACCTTCACACTAACTCAGTGTTTCCTCAGCCAAATGACATGGAAGCCTACTTACATGTCTACATTCTTTACCACAGGCCATTAACTTCATGTAGGCAAAACATATTTATGTTCCTACAGTTCTTCAATAAACAGAATAAAGAAACTTTCTGTGAGTAGTTCACTCTGGCCAGGGGGAAAGAGGGCAGCTTTTCTGACGTGAATAACTAATGAGACACATCTAGGGGGAAAGTTCAGAATGAAACAGAGGAACACTGTTGGTAGAAGTAGGCAGAACTTTTTTGGAAAGCTTCCTGGCAGTAGCCATCAAAATCAATCCAGCAATCCCACTCTGTCACTTTACCTATCAGTACTCACTGACATGTCCAAGGGTGAACAATGCTACATTATTTTGGGGAAAAAACACTTGGTCTAAACTGGAAATAACCTAAATATTCATCTCTAGTGTATCAGTTATGGAAGCTATCCACCATGCAGAGTTTCTTAATGTGACATGAAAAATTGATGTGCAAAACAGTACGTATCATCCTACATGTATGAAAATATGTAAGTTCCGTGTATCTAAATAGCTGCATTTATAATATTGTTTATCTTTATGTATGGATTAGAAAAGCCTGGAAAAACCCAGGAGTGGTAAATTGGCAGCCCAGAGACAAATCTGGTCTCTATGAAGATTTGTTTGTTTGGTTCACTGGTTGGTTGGTTTTAGATTTAAATCTGAATGCCTTAGGATCCTCTACAGTCCCTATTAATCCCTATTGTCTTATACTTTCTTCTTCCCTGTGTTGTTCCCAGACCCTAAACCCACAGAACAGGGACTGGGGGAGCTTTCACTCTGCATTTCTATACTGGAGGCAAACATTATTTTTACACCTTAAAGGAGGGTGGGGTAGGGACTGCTTTCTTTCCCAGTTAGGGAGTGTGAGGCCTGGAAAAAAAGAAGGATCCTGGAAAAAAAAGAAGTGCTGGTTTGGAAGCTCTTGCTTATAGTTTCAGATAAGGAGCAGGGAGTGTCTGAACTAGCCCAGAAAGCAAAGATAAATTGTAAAGCCAACATTTGAAATTTCTTGTGAAATTACCTTCTGGGCCACTATAATAAAATCTCCAGGCTCCTTGTCCCTCCCTTCTCCACCACAGAGCTTACAGCTTATCGCTTGGGCTCCTGGACAGAGCTCTGGCGCACTGTGGGAGGCCAATTCCCACAAAGTCTCGAAATCCTGCAGGGTCTTGCTTCTCTGGACCTGAGAGTTAATTCTTTCCTCTTCCTTGTGTTGGCACCAGCTATAGAGGAAACGGGCTGCTGACACCAAAGGCTGCGAAATTCAACACAAATGTCCCTGAGCCAAGGTCTACCAAAAAGTACTGTTCTGGCCCACATTCTTTACCACAAAGAATTCGTGGTTTCTACAGTTAACTTTGAGATAATGTTAAAAAAAAAAAAAACCTACAGTCTGCAAAGTAAAGATTGTTTTTGGCAGCAGTTGAGAGACAGACTGGTGTGAGTCCTGGAGGCCACACCATGCTATTTTGTCTGCTGGAAATTTTGGTGAGTGGGATTACTTATTTGAAACCATTTCTCTGAGTGCAGGCTGGTTTTTCAGACTTTCTCTTCGGCGGCCTAAACAGTGGGGAAATGAGGGATTGGCTCCTGAAGAAAGTTAGATCCACAATTTCCTCATGTCTGTCTGGTTTGTTTCTCAGAAAAAGAAAAACAGAAAACCCGGAGGTTCTACAAGCAAGGAAAGGGTGACTTTCCACCTGTCACCTGGTACATCCCATTCCCCCATCACTGTTCAACAAGACACTATGCTTGCCAGGTATTTGGGGATAAATCCAGAGTTCACACTGACTCCCCTAAATTTCCATCACCTGATGAATAAAGAAAATTTGCTTTACTCATCAAAAAAGGACTGATGAATGCTACAACATGCTGAGTGAAAGAAGTATGATTCTATTTCTGTAAAATGTCCAGAACATGTAAATCAGTAGGTATATACAGTAGAGATTCATGGTCACCTGGAGTTGGAAGAGGAAGCAGAGAAAAGGAGTGGTTCCTACTGGGTGTAAAGGTTTTTTGGAGATGGTGAAAATATTCTAGGAGTCATATTGGTGATGGTCAGGCAGCTTTATGAATAAAATAAAAGCCATTGAATTATTTGAATTATACATTTTAAGTAGATTAATTGCATTATATTTAAATTATATCTCAAAATTATTTAAAAGGAAAAGATGTATGCCAAGAAAATGTTAAAAATCAGAAGTGGGGGGGGGGCGCAGAGGGTTAGCTCAGTGGTTCCGGCGCCTGCCTCGCAAGCGCAAGGTCCTGAGTTCGATCCCCAGTAACCACATATAATG
>PVIC010009775.1:21846-44948 GCA_004025085.1 Thryonomys swinderianus
AAAAAAAAAAAAAATCAGAAGTGCATATCACATAAAAATTAATTCATATCAAAAGTATTCAGAACAAGAACTACTCTACATAAAGAAAAAGTTCACAATGAAAAAGGGACTAATTCACCAGAAAAATAAAAAAATGATAAAAGTATGTTATATGATAATACAGCTTCACAATAACTAAAGAAAAAGCTGATGGAAATTAGCTTTCTGCTTCTGCATCAGACTCATTCTCAAGCTGCCTCACACTCCATGATGAAGATAACGCAACCCCACAGGAGGCACCTCCATAAACACACTGGATTAATTTTTTAACAGTTCAGCCTGGACACATACTTTTCCCTGACCACTAAGACTCCAATGGCCAGGCCTGGGTCACAGACCACCCATGGATCTGAGCAAGGACAAAGCAGAGTTAGCCCCCTACTGAAAGGTACTTCCCCAAAAGAGAAGAAAACATAAGGGGCTGGGATAAAGCTGTGTGGTAGACTTTTATTCAACCTGCACAGGACCCTGGGTTGGATCTCTAGCATCAGAAACAAAAGGAAAAAAAGGGTCTGATACTAGATTTGTCAACTCAGCAAGCAAACACAGTGGAAGACTATTGTGCTACTTTTAGAATCAGAGGAAAACTGGTGTTTTGACTTTGTTTTGTTTTTGTTTTGAGACAGGATCTTGCTTTGTAATTCAGGCTGGCCCTGAGCTCCATATGTAGCCCAGGCAAACTTCAAACTCAGCAATCCTCCTGCCTCTGCCTCCAGAGTACTGGGATTATAGGCGTGAGCCACCACGCCCAGCCTGGTGTTTTGTTTTTAATTTTTAGAAAGACTATTCTGTTTCTTATTTCCTTCTAGAAGAACACTAAGGCAATAACCTTTTGTGTTCTTCTAGCAGAGTATAACCTAGAGACAGAAACAGGCATTCTTTAGTCCTTATATCAATATTCTTTAAGATGCACTACAGAGGGTTTATTTCAGTGATTCTGGTGCCTGTTTTGCAAGTCCAAGGTCCTGAGTTTGATCCCTAATACCAAAAAAAAAGAAAAAAGATGAATTAGAGAAAAGCTAAGGAAGATGCTATTTAAGGGAAACTCTTCTTGCCAAAACAAAAAAGTGGAGGTAAATTTGGTCTTGACGGAAATGACAGAGGAAGTCAACTCCAGATGAATAAAGGATCCCTGGGGCAAACTGAGGATGGGTCAGATTCTGTGAAGGGACCGTCCTAGGACATGAGATGGCTGCCACTCCCGTGGGGTTGCTTCTTGTGCCATCTGCACACAAAATTTGGGATACAGCTATTGTACTTCTGAAAGTCTGACCTATTTTGCTTGATGATAAGTCATTTGAAATACTTTTATATGAATTTATGGCGTCAAATGCAAACATTGCATGAATTTTAAAACCAGATACAAATTTCTTGCTTGTAATAACCTCTTTAGACTGCCTTTCAACCTTTCCTTCTTAAAAATTCAGATTTCTCCTCTGCCATTAGGAGGGCTTTGGTGGAAACATTTGAGAAGTACCCCTCTAAGGAGGAAGGACTGGGGAATCAGGGGTGTTCTTAAGTTTTTAAAAACTGTGTCCAGAAGAAGCCAAGCAAAAATTTTGAATGATAAGGTCTGGGATTCTGGGGACAGGGCTAACATCTGGCAGGGCTGGCAGAGCCAGTGTAAGCATATGCATGAGGGACTGGGATCCAGGGGCTGCTCACATGACCCCTCAGAGCAGCTGCTTTCCTGGGTAATGTCTCATCTGGAGAGTATGGGATCTTGTCCTGGGCTGGGGTCTAGATTGGCATGCCTGGGTAGGAGTAGGAATCTGGTGTTAATGGAGAGGCAGATTTATCTCTAGGGTCAGAAGAAGTTTGTCTTGAAACAATACGCTCTAGTGAGCTGGTTTTTTACCTCAGCATTGGTGGCATGGAGGTGGAATTGAGAGGTTTTGAGGTCACAGGTTTAATAAAATATGGAAGAACCAAAAAGTGTCATAAAAATATAAAGTCATCTTAGCAACAAAACAAATGAGAAAACAAAAATGGAAATGATAGTCCTGCTCCAGAAAAAAAGTCCATTAGCTAGCACCTAGTCTTATATATGTACATATGTGTTTTTCATACATATACAGAACCCAAAAAAACTTTATCCCAAACTACACCATTCTGAGTGTCTGGGAGTCAGTGACAGTCAGAATGAGTCTTCCTTTTCTGCACTGGAATAGTATGAAAATTGCCCAGAGGACTCTATTCAAAGACAGGTCAATTCCTTGATGCCAGTTTGCTTAGTACTATTGGTTTGACATTTCAATATTTCTGTATTTGAACAGCTTATTGAACATAAAGGTGGATACTGTTATTATTTTAAATACTACTTGTGTTAATTTAAAAAGACTATGTAGTTGTATGCATCATAAAGACCTGCACTATATTTTCATCTTAAAATAAAAAAGCAAAAGAGAGACCAAAAGACCAGCTCCTAGCCATCAGCACAAGATCTGCAGCCTGACCACAAGATGTCCAAGGATGCTGCCTTTTCTGTCTCTCTAGGTTGGGGGCCCTCTGGAAATTCTAATCAATAAGTCTTAATTATCATGGTGGATTTCAAACAACAAAAAACAAGGAGGGGTAGAGTGAAATGGGAAAATTAAATTGGCAATATAACATCTCTCAGAGAAGCAGTTGAAAAAATTAAATAATTATAAACCCAAAGGTCAAAAAAAAAAATGAAAAGAGGAAGAAAAAAAGACAATCAGCTTGCACCTGAAACCTTTAGGTTCTGAAAATCCAATTTGCACATAGAGAGTAGAAGGGCCTCTGCTGTGGGGGCAGGGACTGAGGATTCACTGAGGAACAGAGAACCGTTGCCCTGGAGACGGTCTTAGCTTGGAAATGGCAAATGGGAAATTAACAAGGGCTTGAAGGGGCACTACTTAGGATGGTTGAAATCTTAGAAATCAGATCAGGCTACATGAAAGAAGTGTATTTAGGAGGACAAATACAGGTTTAACTGCTTTGAAAAATGAAAATAGGAGGCTATTCTCATTGTTTCTATTTAGTGATCAAGGTGGGTGATCAAATACTCAACTGATGTTATAGAGAAGAGGAAAATTTGCTAAGGGCACACAAACTGGGACATACTTGTCTATCTCCTCAACCCTGCCCTAGAACATACTAGCAAAATGAGCTCTCAGGGAGCCCCTGATAGAGAAATAAGAATCAAAATAAATTTCAGAGCTTCCTCTCTGGTGATTATAACTGCATGTGGCAGATGCAAAGGGAGGAAGTCTAGAGCTAGTAAAACACAATACATGGGTATTAATCGGACAGTCTCAAAGCAAGGCAATGGTTAAGAGGAACCCCGGCCCAAGGGGTTTCTCTGTTACAATTTGGTAAAATGAGTCCCTCGCCCTTTGCAAGGTGGCTTGGGGTTTGGGTAGTTAATTCGGGACCCGAAAAACTAGAGCTAAAGAGTTCCTACTTTGGTGATCTGGAGCAGGAAAGCTCTTCAGCTGAAAGGCCTAGAGACGAAAGAACCAGGAGAACCAAGCCTGAGAATGAGCACAAGGGCACCCATGGAGCCACAGCCACCGTGACAAGGGGAAAAGCAATGTGTGGTTGGGTAACATGGCAAGGAGGCCCGGACTGTTGCTGAGGATACATTGCGGCTATGGTTCTCTAAACGTGGTCCCCCTGCTCGGGGCAGCACTACTTGAGGACTGAGTAAAACACAGCGTTCAGTTTCCCCAAAGCAGCAACTCTGGGGACAGAGTTGATCAATTTGTCACTCAACAATCTCACACAAATCCTGACACATCCATAGTTTGAGGAATCCCCTGCAGAAGCAGCCTTGGTTTGCCTTTAATGGCTCCTGGGTTCAAGCCTGCTGGGGAGTAGTTCTCCCTTAAAACCTTTGACTAGCTTAAACAAGCATTGTTAGGGCTTCATTCTAGAGATCGGCTCCTCGTGTAAGCATAGGTGGGACTTCTTCTGAGGTGGGTGAATGTAAGGTGTACAATACTAAGCTCAAGGAAGGGCAGTAAAATCAAGAGTGTGAGTACTGACCTCCCTAAACAGTCTGGAGGAGATAGAAGGGATAGAAAGATCTGTGTTTGTCCCTTGTTGTATTATTATCTCCTGTCAGCTGCCATGAGCTGTTGCTCTTCTGCCATGTGCCACTCTGCCTGGGACCCAGCCGATTATGACTGAAACCTCTACAAACTGTGAGCTAAATAAACCTTTCTGCTTTGAACTGTGGGTGCAGGTATCTTGTCTCAGCAGTGAGAGAACAGTAACTGACACAGCAGAGAAGTGGAAAGACAGTAACAGGGAGACACAAGGAACCAAATCTGGGTTTGATCCTCTGATAGTGGACTGATAGTGGGAGAAATTTTAAGTGCAATTAACGCACCCATAGAAGAGGAATAGGCTGGGCATGGTGGTATACACCTGTAATCTCAGCACTTGGGAGGCTGAGGCAGGAAATATCAAGAGTTCAAGGCCAGACTGGGCTACACAGAGAATTTAAGGCCAGCCTAGACTATGTAGTGAGACCCTGTGTTTTAACAAAACAAAATGAGAGTGGGAAGTAGGTAAGAATGGGTTAAGGAATAGGATGGTGAGAAAAATTATGATTCACTGACCATCTTTCCCTTCTAGGAGAACTAACTATGAAAACTACAAGCTTGGAATGGAAAAATTAGGCCAATAACAGAATACAAACAAAGGCAATCTATGATCTTAATATGGAGCAGGTCTACATATAAGAAGGCCCCTAAGAAATAAGAAAGAAACATTTTCAGCTAGAGATCAGGTAGTAAAGCAACAAGAAGTTTCAGACATTAGAAACCAAAAACATGCAGACATAATGGGATGGGGGTCAGGGCACTAATGGAGAAGACTGTAAATGACTGTAATTTTCAGAACTGTGAAGCCATAAATTGCGCTGGGAGAAGTGCCTGCTATTAGTGTAGCACTCTCTGCTCTCAAGATGCAGCAGCTGGAGGCTGTGGAATTGGTTAAAATGATTCCTGGAAAAAGAAAGAAAATTGTATATGAAGGATTAGAGGTGGAGCCCAAAGCCCTGGATATAGGGGCCTGGACCATCACCAGAGGTGCGACTGTCCTCTTATTTCTGCAATCTAACAATGGAGTTTTTTAGCTAAAAACTTGAAGTCATAAAAACAAAGTGCCAGTTCCTCAGTTTCGTGTGGAGGCTGATAGGGGTTCCTGTTTATGGGGATACAGACTATATACAAGATGAATACAGCAAACAAAATTTGCTCCGGAAAGTCTTAGTTTTGGAAATGGAAGAAAGCTAACTAGGTATATCATAAAACTTGAAGAAAAGACTGAAGAGACCCAGTGCATCCTCCAAATTCTAACCCCATGAAAGGAGACATAAAAGCCAAAATATTAAACCAAAATGAGCGAGAGGGTTGAGGCACTAAGAAATCCAAGAATGAAAACTAGGCAAACAGGTAAGCCAGAAAGAGACCAAACCCACGGAGTTCTCCTCAGCCACTACCCCCTTTTAGGTGAATTTTTAACAACTTTATTGAAATTTGACTACTATCTTTATTGAAATTTGACCACTACCTACCTTTTAGGTGAGTTTTTAACAACTTTATTGAAATCTGACCTATGCATGATAAATGACAAATATTTCATTGAGTACTTCAGTGAATGAATATTTCATGAATTTCAACATATATATATAGCCTTTTCACAGGTATCTTAGAATAATGCCTGAGACTACATATAATATGATTTTCTAGACATGTTGGCACTCCCTGTCTGCCCCTCTTTCAGTTAAAAAACAAAGATTAGCACCATGAATCAAGAAAAAAAGGAAAAGATATAAATTACCAAAATAATAGAAATGGAAGATACCACAAATATTTAAGGATAACAAGACAAATTACAAATAATCCTTTACCCCAAAGTTCAAAACCTTTGATAAAATGGATAGATTTTTTTTTGAAAAATACAATTTGCTATAAAATAAAATTTGCTATAGAAACATTAGCTAAACAATGTTCTGATAACCCCACACCTAATACAAAAATTAAATTTGAAGTTGAAAACTTTTCCCTAAAAAACTCCATAGCAAGGAAGTTTCACTGTAAATTCTACTAAATATCTAAGGGAGAAATACCCTAACTCTATATAATGTCTTCCGCATACAAAAGATAGAACATTTCCTGACTTATTTTTATGACAGCACTATCTTAAATACAAATATCACTTAAAGGCATTTCAAGAGAAAACTAAAGGCAAATATCTTTTTTTTTTCCTTTTTGTACCAGGGTTGTAACTTGGAACCTTGTGCTTGTGGGGTAGGTGCCAGAACCACTGAGCTACATCCCCAGCCCTTGACACATATGTTTAGTAGACATAAAAATCTTTAACAAAATATTAACAAATTGACTCAACATATGGAAAGGATAATACATATGATTAAGTGGCATTTGTATTAGGAATGCAAGTCTAGATTAACTTCAAAATCAATATAGTTTACCACATTAATAGGTTAAATAAGGAAAATCACATGATCAATCAGCAGATAGAAAAAAACTTGTTGACACCACTCTATCAATTCCTGATGAGCGTAATATTCAGAAGCATTATGCTTTAGAACTAGGATGTCCCCCCAAATCCTCCTGTGTTCAGAAGTAGATGTTTGAAAGTTGGCTGGATTATGGTAGGGGTACAGAGCCCATCAAAGGTTGTCCTCGAGAGTGTGAGCTGGAGGATGTATCTCCCTCTCCCTTCTCTCTCTCTGCCATGATGTGAATGGTTTTCCTCTTTTCCATCCCCTTCACCAGGACGTTCTGCATTTGAGACATCCAACCATGGACTAAAACTTCTGAAACTGTGACCCAAAATTAACTGCTCCTCTTTTAATTAGTGGTGTCAGGTATTTTGTCCATACCTTGGAAGTCTGCGTAGCAAGGCTAGGTTTTCTACTCTGTAAGTACAAGACTGAAACAGCTGAGTTGAGGCTTCACCTGGGAAAGCTGGGAGAAAAATCCACTTACAAGCTCCCTCTTGTTGAAAGAGTTCAGTTCCTTTTGGTTTTAGTTGGCTGTTGGCCAGAGGACAATCTCAATCTCCAGAGCTTCTCACTGTCCTTGACATATGGTCTCTTTCATCTTCAAGCTAGCAACCGGGTACTAAGTTCTTCTCATGCTTCAAATTGTTGACTCATCTTGGTGACCAGCTGGAGAAAACTCTGTTTTCAAGTGATTAGGTCAGACCCCAGATCATTCTCCCCACCTTAAAATCAATAATGCTCATAAAACATCAACTAATTCTGGGAGTAAAACCCTTCCTATTAACAGACCTAAACATTATTCAGGTCATGTTCACTAAAGGCACAGGAAATATTGTGAGTAATGTTATATTTCTTCCTGCTACAAGGACATATTTGTTTTTATTTATTTTTGAGACAGGGTCTCACTTTGTAGTTCATGCTGGCCCTGAGCTCACTATGTAGCCCAGGCAAACCTCAACTCAGCAGTCCTCCTACCTCTACCTCCTGAGTGCTGGGATTACAGGTATGAGCCACCATGCCTGGCACTGTGGTATGTGGTACTGATTGCTGGTGGGTGTGAGTCATCATGCCCAGAACTGTGGTGTGTGGTTACCCAAGATTGAACTAGGGACCTTGTGCTTGCAAGGCAGGCACCAGAACCACTAAGCTAAATCCCCAGCCCACCAAGGATTTTTTTTTTATTGGTACAAATTATTGGTACATTATATATACACATCACAATTACACTCCACATTAAGAATTTGTACCAGGGGCCAGAGGGTTAGCTCAGTGGTTCTGGCGCCTGCCTCGCAAGCGCAAGGTCCTGAGTTTGATCCCCAGTAACCACATACAATGCTGGGCGTGGAAACACGCCCACCAACAATCAACACCGCATACCACAATGCCGGACATGGTGGCTCACGCCTGTAATCCCAGCACTTGGGAGGCAAAGACAGGAGGATTGCTGCGTTCGCGGCGGCTTGCCTGGGCACCATAGTGAGCTCAGGGCCAGCCTGAACTACAAAGCGAGACCCTGTCTCAAAAAGCAAAAAAAAAAAAAAAAAAAAAAAAAAAAGAATTTGTACCAGTATATGACACAACTTAATTATCATTTTCCCCCTCCCTTACCCACCCTACCTCCCCCCACCCCTATATACACAAGCATTATTTCCTCTTTTTACCATCAATTTTTTTCTTTCCTCATTATTTAGCCCTAAACCCCATTACCCTTTGAATATTTACTATTTCACTATCAATCATGTATTCTAGAACACATTTATTACTTCTGTTTCTCACATCAGAGAAAATTTATGGTATTTGCACATTTCTGACTTATTTATTTCACTTATAAGTATGTCCTGAAGGTACGTCCATTTGAGTATAAATGATGCAATCTTATCATTCTTGATGGCAGGGTAATACCCCATTTTATAAAAAAAATACATCTTTATCCAGTCTATAGTTGTTGAGCATTTGGGTTGTTTCCAAGATTTAGCTATCACAAACTGAATTGCTAATAACACGGGTGTACATATGTCACTGTGACCTGAATCTTGTAATTCTTTTGTGTATATCCCCAGCAGGAAGAATATTTTGTTTTTAATAAAATAACTGATTATCTAGACAGCAAAACTAAATGTATTTATACAACAGAGCTTCAAGATATATAAAGCAAACTAATGGAAACTAAAGGACTCAGACAAATTCACATGTATGATTAGAGATCTCAGCCTTTCTCATTAATTGGTAGTATAAATAGACCGAAAATCAGTTAAGATAGAGAAGACTTCAACACTACTAACCAAAATTATCTAACATTTGTATAACGTATTCCCAGTGGCTCTTACTCTTTTCGTCTTCACATACTATATTCACCACCATAGATTGTGTATTGGAATCCAGAACATTTCAATAAATGTAAAAAGATAGAAATTGTACAAAGTGTATTTTCTGACCATAAAGCTTTTCACTTATACTTTAGTAAAACCCATTCTAGCAATTCTACCATGACATGGAGACATTCCAACTTCATGTTTGGCTGTCAAATTATGATGTTCTTTTGGTATGATCAAAGAAATACTAATTAATTTACATCCAGATAGAAGTCTGAAAGTGAATGTGGAGAGGATGACTAAGAGATTGTCTGAAACAGAGAGAGAGAGACAGAGACAGAAGCAGAGAAAGAATAGTGCATGAGCATCGTTGTATACACAGAGAGTCCTGCCAGCATGAGATTCTACTGAGCAGGAAACTTCAGAGAAGCAGCAAGCAGACACATGTGCTTGTGGGACATGGGGGTGGGTGAACTTTAGCAGGATGCTTGAGAAGCCACAAACACAGGCAGAAAATGACCTTTTTCTTTTTAAAGAAACTAAGCCTTGTACGGGTCTAACACTAAGTCAAATACCAACAGTTTTTATATGGTCTTCATAATCAGAAAGAAATTAAACCACAATCATAATTAATTCATCAATCAAAATAAATTGCAGGGCCAGAGATTTAGCTCAGTGGTTCCAGCGCCTGCCTAGCAAGTGCAAGGTCCCTGATTCGATCCTGGGTAACCACATCAACAGTATCGCAACCAGCAATCAGTATCACATACCACAATGCCGGGCATGGTGTCTCATGCCTATAATTCCAGCACTTCGGAGGCAGAGGTAGGAGGATTGCTGAGTTCAAGGCTTGCCTGGGCTACATAGTGAGCTTAGGGCCAGCCTGAACTACAAAGTGAGACTTTATCTCAAAAAAAAAAAAAAAAAAAAGGAAGTTGCAGGGGCAAAGGATTTTGCTCAGTTGTTCTGCCACCTGCCTAGCAAGTACAAGGCTCTAAGTTCGATTACCCAGTTCTGCCAAAAAGAAAAAGAAAAAAAAATTAAATTGCAAGGGAAATTTTTTTAAATACTTTGAACTGAATGACAATGAAAATACGACATATAATAATTTCTGGGTTGCAGGTAAGGTAGTGCTTGTGAGGAAAATTATACCTGACCCAAGGAGAAAGATCTGATGTCAATGACTTAAACTTCTACCTCTAAAATGTGGAAAGCAAAAGTAATCCCCAAAACCAAAAAAGTAGAAATAATAAAGATAAAATGATTTGTATATGTGGCAAATATGTATATGTGTCATATGTATATGTGGCAAAACCACATAATGAATATATTCATTATATATCACAAACATATACCATACTAATACAAATTTTTAATAAATAAAATAGAGCAGAAATCAACAAGCAAAAAAGAGATACATAAGGGAAAATTAAAGTTGAAAGCACTTCTTTGAAAGCTTCAACAAAAATAACACACTCTTAGTTGGCTAGATCAAGGGATAAAGAAAGCATACCCCTAATATAACAGATGAAAGGAGATCCATCACCACAGATCCTATATAAATCTGTTTGTGCCAAGAAATTTGAAATGAAGTGAAATGAAAAAGTCCTTGAAAAAAAACTGACATACCCTGAAAGTATTCACAACCTATATATGAGACCAAAGACATACCCAGAATATATATTGAACTTATTATACTCATTGATAAGAGAACAAACTACCCAGATTACAAAGAAATTTTCACAAAATGATAACTAGCCAATAAACACACAAAAGATTTACAATATCATTAGTCACCAGAGAAATGCAAGCCAAGCCACAAAATTTACTATTTCCTATCTGCAAGAATAGGATTTAAAAATTAGAATACTAAGTGTTACAGAAGATGTAGAGAAAATGGAACCCTCACATACTATAGGTGGGAATGCAAAATGGTACAACAACTTTGGAAAACAGTTGAGCAGTTCCTTACTAAATTAAATATACACTTGCCCAACAATTCTATTCCTATTTACACAAGAAAGGTAAAAATACATGTTCATAGAGAGGCTTGTATGTAAATGTTCATAACAGCTTTGTTCATAACAGCTAAAATCTGAAAAAAATCTAGTTGTCAATTAACAGGTGATTAGATACACTAATTGCAGTATTTCCATATGCAGTTATAAAAAGGAACTAAGTTCTGATGTCTATAGCAACAAAGATAAGCTTTGAAAAACAGCATGTTGAAATGATGGATATACTCTGATTTGATCATTTTATACACACACCATATATATATACATATATGATATATGTGTATATGTATGTATATGTATATATACACTATACTATATATATACATACACTATATGTGTGTATGTCACTATATATACACTGAAATATCACGTTCAACCCTAACATATATCATTACTATGTTCCAATTAAAAATAAAAATATATTGGGGCCGGAGATTTAGGTCAGTGGTTCCGGCGCGTGCCTTGCAAGTGTAGGTCCTGAGTTCGATTCCACCGACCACATAGAATGCTGGGCGTGGTGACTCACGCCCACTAGCAATCAATACCACATACCACAGTGCTGGGCGTGGTGGCTCACGCCTGTCATCCCAGCACTCGGGAGGCAGAGACAGGAGGATTGCTGAGTTCGAGGCTTGCCTGGGCTACATAGTGAGCTCAGGGCCAGCCTGAACTACAAAAGGAGACCCTGTCTCAAAATAAACAAACAAACAAACAAACAAATAAATATGTATTTTTTACAAAATGACAATGAATAACAATAATCATGCCATATGAATCTGTATAGAAGAAAATTTTTAAAGTGCAAACTCAATCCACAGTAATAAAAGCAGATCAGTGGTAGCCTAGAACTACAATAAGATATGTTGCCTGGATTGAGCAAAGGGAAAATTTTAAGAAAGAACTGATTGTAATTGTGGCGACAGGGGAAAACGTGTCAAAATTCATTGAACTGTATGCTGGAAATTGGTGCATTTTACTGCTTATAAGTCATAATTCAATACAATTGAGTGTAAACAATTTTCCTACAAGGAAAATTCCAGACCAAGATGGTTTCACTGGTTTCTATTAAGCATTAAGGAAGAAATAATACAATCTTACTATTTCAGAAAATGAAAAGAATACTTTTCATTTTAGGAAAGCAGCAATGCATCACACGCTGAAACCATACGCATCACAATCAAATAAAAGTCCATGTCAGGGCTGGAGATAGCTCAGTGGTTTCCAGCACCTGCCTTGCAAGCACAAAATCCTGAGTTCGATCCTGGAAACCACATACAATGCAGGGCATGGTAATTCAGGCCCACCAGCAATCAATACCATATACCATAGTGCCGGGCGTGGTGGCTCACGCCTGTAATTCCAGCACTCGGGAGGCAGAGACAGGAGAATTGCTGAGTTCGAGGCTTGCCTGGGCTACATAGTGAGCTTAGGGCCAGCCTGAACTACAAAGGGAGACCCTGTCTCAAAAAAAAAAGTCCATGTCATATTCCTTATGAATATACATATATAAACAGGGACAAAATATTAACAAACTCAATGGAGAGGACAGTGCCTCACAAGTGAGTTGATCCCAACACTGGAAAGTTAGCCTATAATTTGAAAATCAATTGATTTAATCAGTGTATTACACACAACATTGAGAACTCGTACCAGTATATGACATGACTTAATTCTCATTTTTCCCCTTCCCCTACCTACCCTAAAACTCTCACCCCTATATGCACGTTTTGTGTCCTTTTATTTACCATCAAATTTTTTCTTTCCCCTCATTACTTACCCCTAAACCCCATTTTCCTTTAAAAATTTACTTTTTCACAATATCTATCATGCATTCTAGAACTCATTTACATCTTCAGCTTCACATACCAGAGAAAAGATATAGTATTTACACATCTGTGACCTATTATTTCATTTATGAGTATGCCCTTAAGGTACACCCATTTGAGTATAAATGACTCAAAATTATCATTTTTATGGCAGAATAATACTCCATTTTATTTTTTCAAAAAAATCTTCTTTATCCAGTCTAGAGTTGATCAGCATTTGGGTTGTTTCCAAGATTTAGCTATCATGAACTGAGCTGCTATAAACATGGGTACACATGTGTCACTCTGATATGAATCTTGTAATTCTTTTTTTTAATTTTTATCTTTATTGGTACATTGTATATACATATCATAACATGATGACACTCCGTATTGGGAATTTGTACCAGTATATGATACAATTTAATTCTCATTTTTTCCTGTTCCCCTACTCACCCCACAACCCCCCACCCCCTAAATACATAAGTTTTGTTTCCCTTTTTTATTACCTTCACATTTTCCTTTACCCCTCATTACTCACATGTCTTTTGTGTAAATCTCCAGTAGGGGAATAGCAGGGTCAAATGGGACCTCTAATTCTAGTTTTCTGAGGAATCTCCACGCAGATCTCCATAATGGTTGTACCAGTCTATATTCCCACCAACAGTGGAGAAGGGTTCCTTTTGAGAGAGAAATTGGGGAGTCAGTTCCTTTCACAATAGCAACACCAAAAAATGAAATATCTAGGAATCAATCTAACAAAGGAGGTGAAAGACCTCCACTCTGAAAACTACAACACCCTGAAAAAGGAGATTGAAGAGGATATCTGAAAATGGAAAGACATCCCTTATTCATGGGTAGGAAGAACCAACATTGTCAAAATAGCTATACTCCCATAACTACTATATAGATACAATGCAATCCCAGTTGAAACCCCAACAGCATTTCACAGATCTAGAGAAAATCATCCAAAAATTCATCTGGAACCACTGAGAACCTTTTAAAACAAGCCTTCTTCCAAATGAGTCTAGCTTAAAATGAGCTCCTGGTACTGGAATGCCTTGACCCCACCTACTGAGGTGCCTCACACCTAATCATCAGTTCTTTGCTGAAGGAGCATTGCATTATCCACACCAGGGCTCTGCCTGCATGATAGCATGTAAGGGTGAGAACAGGCATTCCGAATATAACCTTGTCCTGCTGTGATAGGTAACTGTGGAGTCAACTTGAAAAAGAAACACCTAGCTGACTGGTTTAGCAAAGTTCTGAGTGTGTTGGGTTGACTGATTTACTGAAGAGGAAAGGCCCACCCTGGATGTGGGTGCTATCAACCAATAGGTTTATAGCTTAGGTAGAATAAAAAAGGAAAAGAAGAGGGAAGTCTTACTTTCACTTCTTCAGAGTAGCTCCAGCCTTGGCCATCAGCTTTGGATATCTGTCTCCAGGCTTTCAACAGAGGTTCTTCAATCTTCCACAGCAGACCCTTTGGCTTCCTGCCAAGGACTTGCACGGGACTCTGTGGTGAACCCAAGACCTTTGACATTTCACTGGACCCTATGGCTCTTTAGCTCACAGACGGCCCTTTAGCATTCTCCCACACCTGACTCTGTACGTGGCCACTGTAAGCCTCTCATGATACAGATGATAGATGATTCTAAATAATATGATATATTAAATCTGATCCCCTACTGAACTTTAACTGATGTACCATGCTTCCTGAATATTTAGTTGGAAGATTCCTGTCATAAAAAGAGTTTACACTTCTGGGGCAATGACATTGGATTCTGAATCCCTTGGCCTCATTTTTTAAATGAGCAATACTTGGGCATTTGCCTCAAAAGAGGAAAATTCCTCTCTGGTGCTCCTCTCCTCCAAAAGCAAGAATGCAGTAGAAGAAGCTGTCAACCTGCAGGAGTTCTCTCAGCCATAACCACTCTGAATCCAATGTCCCACCCCCAGCTCTAGACAGCAAGACTCCGCCTCCCTGGTCATTCCTGGAGTCCTTGATGCCAGCCTGAATTTCTCTCCCTGTACCTCCAAAATTACATCAGCCAAGTTGCAGCTACCAGGAAGATCATCACAGCAGCATCTCCTTCAACCAGAGAACTCAGTATCACAAACTCCCAGTCATAACCTGGCCCAAGGAGCCCAGAGAAAGACTATTATGTAGCTTCTCTTACCAATGATAATGGAAAGTGTCTGAAGCAGCACAGAGGTGGCTTGAATTCACTTGCTTGTCAGAGAAGGTGCCAGGAGGACCTAAATTGTTTTGTAACAACCCAGGAGGAATCCGCTTGCGCCAAGAATTTCCCCCAAATGGTGGTCCTGAAAAACTATAGGAGATACTTTTCTGCTTTCACTGGAGAACCAGTAAATGCTCAGGTTTATCTTTTTCTTTTTTTTTTTTTACTTTGAGATAGGGTCTTGCTATGTAGTGAAGTCTGGCCTTGAACTCACTAGGTAAGCCTCAAACGTACAACAATCCTCTTGTCTCAGCCCCCCAAGTGCTGGGATAATAGGCATTCACCACCACGCCAAGCAAGGCCTTTCAGATGTTCCTTTCCAGTTCCATCCCCAATACCAAGTTAGTTCCCTCTGTTTCCCATCCTTGCTGGAGCCCCTGAGTCATGTGCAGTCCATAGTCTTACTGCTGTCAAGAATTCAAGTGACCATAAAATTTACCATCTATCTGGGACCCTTTTGAGAGTTAAAGTGGATAGTATTACACAGTGATAACAGCTATAAACGGTAATGGTCCCAAGCAATACAGGCATATGGTCACCTTAACAAACACTTCTCTTTCCCAAGGAAAATGCTCTAAACTAAGTGAAAAGCCCTATACCACCCTATTCTCTTTGCTGCTCCCCTAAAAAATTGGACAGATTTATTTTAAAGGTTTTATTGCTAATCATTAGAGATAAAGTGACAGTGATAACTGAAATAACTAACAAGAGAAAGTTAAAACAATGTTCCTAGTTTATGGTCCCTTGTCTAAACAGCCACATTAATTCTGAGATGGCAACTGATGTTTCACAGACTTTAGTTTTAGGCCATATGTAGACATGAAAATCACAAGTGAATGCTACAAAATAAATATTACACAGCTATCATCAAGAGATTACTATTCCTGACATTAACAAAACAGTGGGCTAAGAGCCTCAAAATGCTTTTATCCATAAAAAGCAATGAAAAACTAGAAAAAACTGTCAGAATACACTTTTCAGTATTCTGGAAATTTAATAAAAGGTTTATAGGAATTCAGAGAATATTTATTCAAGAAAAATGGCCGAATCTCAGTGGAAACAGTAAGTTTTGTGATGATTTAACTTGCCCTGTTCCCATGTCCTCTTAGCAGCTCCACAGTGGGCTTGAAAATAAAGACCCCACACTTGCAGTGAAAACCAGCAGCCTGGCAGCCACAGAAACAGGAGTTCTTCTTTTGCCCACCTTTTGAAGGAATTGGAGCTTCTTAAAAGCTTCATTTATAAAGAATTGCCATTATTTATCTATCTGTTGTTTCCCCCAGAAGACCTCACTTATATGGCTTCCTTTATTTGATTAGAGATCATCAGTGGGGGGGGGACTTTCCCCTAGGATGTTTGTCAAAAACAATTTGAGCTAATTGTTTAACTTCATGGCTGCTTGACTCAGTGAATAATGGTTGGGGCAAATAATATACTAATCAAGAAGTTTAGAAGAATCTGGGAATGAACTGTAAAAAGATGTGTATATTCTTGGGACTATACATACACACGTGCAATATGCTCACACCCAGGGTTCTGTACATTATTAGAAAAGATGTAAAGATTTCACTTGCAATGACAAAAAATGCAAGACTTGTATAATGAAATTGATGAATAATTTTTGAAACAAGTGAAAAAAGATATAAATAATGGAAGTATGTGATGTTCATGGGTTGGAAGACTTACTGTTTTTAAAATGGCAAAGCTCCTGGAATTGATCTATGGATTCTATACAACCCTTACAAAAGTCCCAAAGGTTTTTTTGTTTTTTATATATATATTTTTTATGTTCAACAAGCTGATGCTAAATTTCAAGTGGACAAAAAAGGGGTGAAGGATAGCTGAACAATCTTGAAAAGAAGTGCAAATTTGGAGTCACATTTCTACCTTCCAATTTCAAAACTTACTTAAGCCACAATATTCAAGATTCTATGGTTCTACCAAAAGAATAGACAGATGAGTAAAATACACTGGAGAACTAAAAAATAAACTTATACATTTATGGCCTACTGATGTTTGATGAGGACACTAAGAAAACTCTGTGGAAGAAATAGTCTTTTCTACAAATAGGGAAAATTGGATGCCTATATGCAAAGAAAGAAATTAGGCCCCTACCTCATACTATGTACAAAAATTATCCAACAATAGATCAAAGATCTAAATTAACTGTGGAGCTAAACCTATACAACTCTTAGAAGTAATGTAAAAGCAAATCTTTGTAAATTTGGGGTAGGTATAGTTTTTCAGATATGACACCAAATGCACAAACAACAAAAGGAAAAAATAGTTAAATTGGGCTTCAAAATTTAAAAATTTTTGTGCTTTGGAGAACATTGTCAAAACAGTAAAAAATTAAAACTCCACAGAATCGGAAAAATATATGAAAAACATACATCTAATAAGGATCTTGTATCTAGATTATATAAAGCAGTTTTTTAGCCCAGCTATGAAAAAAGAATAACCTAATTTTAGAATTGGCAATAGATTTGAAAAAATTAAATGACAGTATAAAATGTCCAATAAGCTCATGAAAAGATGCTTAGCCTCATTATCCATAAGAAAAATAAAAAGCAAAACCACAATAAAATGCTACTTCATATATGGTAGAATGAATATTATTTTTTAAAAATAACAAAATAACAAATGTTCATGAATATGTGAAGAAATTGGAACTCTCATACACTGCTGGTGGGAATGTAAAATAGCTCAGCTGCTATGAGCATTTTGGCATTTTCTCAAAAAGTTAAACATAAAGTTATATGATAATTCCACTGCTAGGCATATACCCAAGATAATGGAAAATATATGTTTACATAAAGCTCTGCACACGACAGCTTATGACATAATTATTCATAATACTCAAAAGGGCAAAACACCTAAAGTGTTCTTTATCTATTCACCCAGTGAATAGATAAAATGTGTTATATGCATACAGTGGGATATTATGGAGTCATAAAAAGGAATGAAATAATGATACATGCTACAACATGGATAAAATCTGAAAATGTTAGACTAACTAAAATTAGTCAGATATGGAAGGCCATAACTGTAATGGTCCTATGTACAGATCATGTTCTTAAAGGAAAAGAGGAAATGAATAGTTACTACTCATGAATTTGGAGATTTCTTTTGGGATGTTGAAAATGTTCTCTAATTATATAGTGGAGAAGGTTGCACAAATTTGTAAATATACTAAAATCTTCTGAATTCCATACTTTAAGATGGTAAATTTATGACATATGAATTATATCTCAGTAAAGAGTACATGATTGCTGAGACCTACACTAACATATTTTTAAATATTTACATTTGTTTCCATTTTTTTAGTGACATTAATAATCATATTCTTTTAAACTTTTTTCATCACTTTTCCATTTCTGTAAGTTTTCATTTGATCTAATACTTGACCCATAATCAAGTGTCTCCATTTATTTCAAAAAAATTCTTTATAACTAGTTTGTCCAAATCAACACCCAATCTAGGACCACACATAAGATCTTGCTTTGATGCCTCTTCAGTCTTTGGGAAAATATCTCAGTTCCTTTTGCATGACTTTGACTTTTCGGAGAGGTCAGGTCACGTATCTTGCAGAATACTCTCCCTGTTGGAATAATCTGGTTGCTTGCTTTTAGAATCCAGCCTTTTCTTCCATCTCTGGTATTTTTTATATAAAAGTTATATCTAAACTGTGTGTGTGAGTTAGCAATATCTGGCTAGAGTTTACCATAGGTTGTATTGGTTATATACATCTGATGTGTCACATCAGATCTGGTTGTCCATTAGAAGCATTAAGATCGATGCCAAGTTATGAGGGTGATGATAGCCTGATCTATTCATTGTATGGATTTTTCACCTTGCCAGTGGAAAGGTATCCAGAGGTCCTGCTTTGGCACTAGGCTGGTAGATTCTCAACAATATACACCAGGGTTTTTAAAAACATAGAAGTTCTCTGCCTGAATCAATAATTTGAGCTAATAAAAAATTTGAGCTTCTAAATTTGTTTGTAACATTTTTTTCTGGCAAACCTTTTCCTCAACTATTGAACAGGCCTCTAAAAGTTCTTGTATGGGAAATGTATTTCCTTAATGCTACCATAATATTGGGAGGTAGGGTCTGGTGGAAGGTATTGGGATCATGGGAGCAAAAGTCTCATGAAAGTCAATACTTTTCTTAAGGGAATAGGTTTATGATCACAGGAGTTCAGGCTCTTATTCTCTTACACACATCTACTTGTCTTTCCATTTTCACCATGAATTGAAGCAGCATGTGGCTTTTACCAGAAACTGAGAAGATAGTGGTCACCAACTTTTGATTTTCCAGGCTGTAGAACTGTGAGCCAAAATACATGTCTTTTCTTCATAAACTATCCTATCTCATATTTTGTTACAGCAACAGAAAATGACTAAATTGGGCAATTTGCTTATCCTGAAAAAATGAATAATAAACGCTTACTTTCTTCTATTTCATTACAAATTTGCAGGTGTGCCCCACCACAACCCTAACAGGCCAATTCCATCTTCCTTCCTTCTGCTTTGTATGGATCTGTTTTTCTGTCTAAAAAAGTAGCCAAGTCTCTTCTCATGCTCAGCTCTGACCCATTTAGCATTTCCTCTCAGAGATACCATCAACTTAGCTACCAAATTTTGCCTAGAATTCAAAGCAATTAACTGAGAAAAAGCACCCCAGCCTCAGGACTACCACAATCATTAGTAGAGCCAATAAGGCCTAGGGAAATTGTCCAAATATCCATTTCAGCAAAATTAACTAAACCAAAAAAAATTTAACTAAACCAGTTAGAGACTGATCTCTTCCTTCTTTTTCCTCCATTGTAATGTGGCTGAGCCCTTTATACCAGACCCATCTCAACTCCAGGCATGTTCTTTGGAAGGCTTTTTCTCTATGGGGAAGAAGTAACCCCAAACTAAGATAGGTTGTTCTTAGAGGAGCTTTGGCTGACTTGCAATACTTGGTCCTCCACACATAGCTGACTGAGCATGTAAGGGAGGGAGAGCTGGGCCTTGCTGCAGTCTTAGCAAGAACTGGGAGAATAGGACCTTTGCAGCCACTAGTGTGAGTAAAATGACGCATAAACCAGGACACCAATGTGTTCATATACAAAGACAGTGCTCCTTGCCAAATGGACCAGATGTTCATGTTGACTGGTCAGTGCATTCTCTCTTGTTGGAAAATGTACATTGGAAGCCAAATTATAATCAGGAGATTGTTTGTGAGCATGAAATCAGAACAAAGGGAGGGAATTGGATGAGCTCTGTGGCACCCATAGAGACAGAGGAGGACTACATATTTGTGTCTAATGGTCAGAAAACAACTTTTTCCCTTGACAGGGCTGGAGACATAATGATAAATGTTTGTTTCTTGGCTCTACTTTTCAGCACTCCCTACAGACCACCGCACTTCTGCTCCCATACTTTCTTCAGCTGTTAAGGCCATTGATGAGGTTACAACTTTCCTTCATATTCCATCATGCCTTGATTAGATTTCCAGCCTCTGCAGTGTCTGTTTCTTTGGGGGACATTTGCAGATATTTATTCATATCCATTTTGTGTGGATATTATCCATTTTACAATCTAAGGGTAATACTATTTATCAGTTTGGGAGCTACTTCTCCATTTTGCCTTATGTACTGATACACTATACAGCAGAAAAATGATTGAGAATGACCAGCGTGATCAAGGGGGAGATGTCTCACGTTTTGATATCCCATGTGCCTTCACAGGCACTATCACAGAATATTATTCTTCATAAATATTTATTGAATGCTTACTATAGGCCATACACCATACTGGTCACTAGGGATATAAGGAATGAGCTATGATGTCCCTCAGCTTTATGGTGCTGATGGGCAGTAAAGGAGAAGATAAGGAAATCACCAATTACAGTCTGAGCTTCATAATACCTGCACTGAAGTTATTTAAAAAGAGAACATCCCAAAGTCTAGGATGGGAGTGACGGATAGTCAGGAAAGGCTTCCAGAAAGAGATATTGTAGTGTCATTTTTAAGCAAAAGAAGATAGGTTAAGATAAGGTGTTGGACCCATTTCGTATTGATTAATTTGATATAAAGCAGGGACCCAACTTTATTCTATTGCATATGGGTATCCAATTTTCCCAGAACCAGTTATGGTCTTTCCCCTAGTCCAGCTTTCTTTGGATTAGTGTTTGCATAGGTAACTTTTCTATTCATTTACTGTTAACCAATCTGTTCTAATAGTTTTAAGGTGCAATTCTTACAAATAGCATATCTGTTTGCTTTTTAATTGAGGTGCTTATACTAAGAATTGGAGAACATTTTGTGAAGGGCCAGGTAGCAAATAGTTTATGTTTTGCAAGTAATCCAACCTCTGTGGTAAGTTTTCAGCTCTGCCATTGGAGTGAGAAAGGAGTCACAAGTGATACATAAATTAATGGATGTTCCAATACAACTTTTCTTACAATAGACAGCAGGCTAAATTGGAGACAAATTGTTTACTACCCTGGTTTAGGATATTTGTATTTATTTTAATTGTTATGATGGTTGGATTTAAATTTAATGTCTTGCTATTTTTAAAGTGGTTGCTGTAGGGTTTACAATATGCGTTTTATTTTTTTGTTGTTTCTGCTCTTTTTTTTTAATTTTTTGAGACAGGGTCTCACTTTGTAGTTCAGGCTGGCCCTGAGCTCACTATGTAGCCCAGGCAAACCTGGAACTCGGCAATCATCCTGTCTCTGTCTCCTGAGTGCTGGGATTACAAGCGTGAGCCACCATGCCCCACACTGTGGTATGTGGTATTGATTGCTGATGGGCATGAGTCACCACATCCAGCTTTGTATGTGGTTACCAGGGATCGAACTCAAGACCTTGTGCTTGCGAGACAGGCACCAGAACCACTGAGGTAAATCTCCAGCCCCCTTTTTTTTTTTTTTTTTTTGTACCAGGGACTGAACTCAGAACCTTACAACTCTCCAGGCAGGCACTGTCCCACTGAGCTACATCCTCAGTCCTACAATATGTTTTAAACTTACTGCAATCTACTTCTAAATAACTATGCCTTGTGTATTAATACAATAGACAACAGAGGGGTTAAATAACCAAGATGATCAAGGGATACACTATATGTACATTTTAGGAACCTCACACTGCCACTTCTCCCAAGGTTTATGCTATTGCTATCACCTATTTTAATTTTACATGTCACAAATCCCTTCATTTAAAAAAGCTGCTTGTCCTGACTACAGAATTCAGGGTTGACTTAATTTTTTCACTTTCTGTACTTAAAAATGACCCTCCATTGTCTTCTGTTTTGTATAGTTACTAATGAGAAATTTGCGTTGAAAAGTCTGCTGTGATCCTGATGGGTTTCCCTTTGTATGTGGTTTTTTTCTTTCCCCTAGCTGCTTTCAGTATTTCATTCTTTTGTTGGATATCTGGAACCTTGATAATTACATGCCTGGGGGTAGATTTGGTAATGTCATGGCCTTTTGGAGTCTTATATGCTTCGTTTATCTGTATGTCCAATTCTTTCCCTTTTCCTGTGAAGTTTTCTGCCATTATATCTGCAAACAGTTTTTTGATGTCTTTTGCACTGTCTCCTGCTTCTTCACTGACTCTGATCAGCCTTATGTTATTCTTCTTTAAGTCATCTAGGAGCTGTTGGATTGATTTCTCATGGTCCCTTGCCATTTTCCATAAGTTATTCCTTTGCTGTTCATTGGCTGTGAGCCTGTCTTCTAGGTCTGAAATTCGTTTTTCAGCTTCATTCATCCTACTTTGCAAACTTTCATTCTTGTTTTTGATCACCTGGACCTCTGCTTGAAGGTCTTTATAATATTCCATTGCTTTTGTTATCTGAGCTTCTGTGATGTTCCTGATCTCTCCTTTAATGAAGTCCTTCACTGTGGACAGCATCTCTGTTTTCATCTCAGAGATCAGTTCTGATTTTCATATTAGTAGATCTGCTTTTGTTACCAGTTCAGAGAGTCCTGGAGATTGAGCTTCATTTTGCTGCACTTCCCTTTTTTTTTTTTTTTTTTTTTTTTTTTTTTTTTTTTTTTTTTTTTTTTTTTTTTTTTTTTTTTTTTTTTTTTTTTTTTTTTTTTTTTTTTTTTTTTTTTTTTTTTTTTTTTTTTTTTTTTTTTTTTTTTTTTTTTTTTTTTTTTTTTTTTTTTTTTTTTTTTTTTTTTTT
>PVIC010009776.1:0-44840 GCA_004025085.1 Thryonomys swinderianus
ACGCGCCCACCAACAATCAACACCGCATACCACAATGCCGGACGTGGTGGCTCACGCCTGTAATCCCAGCACTCGGGAGGCAGAGACAGGAGGATTGCTGAGTTCACAGCGGCTTGCCTGGGCACCATAGTGAGCTCAGGGCCAGCCTGAACTACAAAGCGAGACCCTGTCTCAAAAAGCAAAAAAAAAAAAAAAAAAATGGTGCTGTCATAAGATAGACACAAAGATTAAGGGAAAGAATCTCATATCCAAAAATAAACCCTCAGATTTACAGTCAATTGACTTTTAATAAAAGTACTAAGAAAATTCAACAGAGAAAAGAATAGTCTTTTCAACAAATGATACTATACACCTAGCTGGATGGTCACAGACCAAAGTGAGTCTCTGCCTGAGTTTGTGCCCTGTAAACTGTGTAACTTAGGGTGGGTCACTTACCTAAATGAAAGCACTAAAAACGATTAAACCCTTAGTAAAAAAAGCAAGAGCCAGACATAATGGAGCATGCCTATCATCATGGCACTCTGAGAGGCTGTTGCAGGAGGGTCACAACCTGGGCAACTTAGCAATTTAATGAGACTCGACCTCAAAGTAAAACAAATAAAAGAGCTGGAGATGCAGCTCAGTGCAAAAGCCCTAGGTTCAAATAAAAAGCACAACAAAACAAGAATAAGTCTTTGTGAACTGGGATAGGCAAAGCATTCTTAGATATAATAACAAAATTTTAAAAAACAAAAATTTTAAAAACTAGAGTTCCTTGTATATGAAACATTTTGTTCCTCAAAAGACACTATCAAGGAATTTAAAACACACACACACACACACACACACACACACACACAAAACATAGATTGGGTAGGGCCGGAGATTTAGCTCAGTGGTTCTGGCGCCTGCCTCGCAAGCACAAGGTCCTGAGTTTGATCCTGGTAACCACATAGAACGCTGGACGTGGTGACTCACACCCACCAGCAATCAATACCACATACCACAGTGTTGGGCGTGGTGGCTCATGCTTGTAATCCCAGCACTCGAGAGGCAGAGACAGGAGGATAGCTGAGTTTGTGGCGGCTTGCCTGGGCTACATAGTAAGTGAGCTCAGGGCCAGCCTGAACTACAAAGCGAGACCCTGTCTCACAAAAAAAAAAAAAACCCAAAAACATAGATTGGGTAAACTAAAAATCATGTATCTTATGAAGGACTAGAATCAGAATATATAAAGAACTCTTTTAGGTCCAAAATAAAACACAAGTAAGTCAATTTTAAATGGGCAAGAAAACTGAATTTCACCAAAGATGATAGATGAATGGCGAATTAGCACACAAAAATATGTGCGATGTCAGCTATTAGATTAATGTAATTTTGTTTTAAAAAAAGTAGGGTCTCATTCTGTAATTTAAACTGACCTTGAACTCAGTAGGAAGGCCAGGCTGACCTCGAACCCTTAGTGATCCTTCTGCCTCAACCTCCTGAGTTTGGGTATTACATGTGTGGCAGGTTAATGTAATTTAAAAGCACAATGAAATACCACTTTGCATTCACTTAAATGACTAATATAAAAAGAAAAGACACATTTATGCAATGAGGTGGAGAATTTGAAGACCTGGTACATTACTGCTGTGATGAATACAAACTGGGGCATCCCCCTCTAGAGAGCAGTTTGGCAGGTCCCTAAAAAACTGATGGGAATGATAGGTCATCATGGGCTCACCCCTGAGAGGAGAAGGCCTTAAAACTCACTCTAGCTCCCCTATCAAAAACAAACTAAGAAGCCAGGTGTGGTGGCTCACGCCTGTAATCCCAGCACTTCGGAGGCAGAGACAGGAGGATTGCTGAGTTCCAGGCTTGCCTGGACTACATAGTGAGCTCAGGGCCAGCCTGAACTACAAAGTGCGACCCTGTCTCAAAACAAACAAACAAACAAACAAACAAACAAAAAAACTAGACTAAGAAGAGAGGTTTCTTGGATGGAGGATGTACCTCAGCAGCACAGGACCTGCTTGGCAAGCAAGAGGTCCTGAGTTCCATCCCTGGTACAAAAACAAAAAAAAGGAAAAGAGGCTTTTTAAAAAAAAATTGCTACATTTTATTGGAACATTATATATACACATCACAATTACAATCCACATTAAGAATTTGTACCCATATATGACACAACTTATTTCTCATTTTTCCTCTCCCCTACCCACCCTACCACCCCCCCATATACACAAGCTTTGTTTCCTTTTTTTAAACCATCAATTTTTTTCTTTCCTCATTACTTACCCCTAAACCCCATTTCCCTTTGAATATTTACTATTTCACAATATTGATCATGCATTCTAGAATACATTTACAACTTCAGTTTCTCATATCAGAGAAAAGATATGATATTTACACATCTGTGACCTAGGCCTTTAAAAAAATAGATCCAGAACAAAACCAGTGCTGTTTACTAACCTGGTCAGCTCTTAGCTGAGTGGAACCATCCTTATACCTCAGGGTCAATACCAGGGCTGCCGCCTGCTTGAGCGCTTCAGTCAGCTGGCTTTTTGCTAAATCATCCAAGTACCTAATATCTGAAACGTGTCCTGAAGTTCCAGAGGGTTGGCAGGCTTCAGCCTCATTGGCAGCCTCTTCCAAGGCCATGTGTTTACTTGTTCTCTCTGAAGAATGAGCGCATGTAGAATGTGTTCTTTTAAGATTCATGATTTCCTTATTCTCCTTTAGGAAATGCTTTCTCTTCCCCTCTGTTTTCTGTGGAACCGAAGCCTCTTCATTGCACTGTGGAATCAAATGGCCGGGAAGAACCGGAGAGCTGATGCTCTTCCGCCTCTGGTCAGCAGAGAGCTGACCTGTGCGTTGGGCTCTGCAGGCCTCAGCAGGGAGCCGGCTGGGCCCTTTTGCTGCTCGGCTTGTTAAAGATTTAGAATTCTGCAGACAAGTGGAAACAATGCCACTGAAACATGGATTCATAAAACAGACCTGCAAACCAAACTAATTTCTGATCAAACTTGTATAATGTTTTTTTTTTTTTTTTTTTTTTTTTTTTTTGAGACAGGGTCTCGCTTTGTAGTTCAGGCTGGCCCTGAGCTCACTATGTAGCCCAGGCAAGCCTTGAACTCAGCAATCCTCCTGCCTCTGCCTCCCGAGTGCTGGGATTACAGGCGTGAGCCACCACGCCCGGCTAACTTGTATAATGTAATGTGAGGCCCGAGTCTCACATTATTTATGGAAGTAGCTTTTTCCCCTTTTTTGTAACTAGAGATGGATCCCGGGGCCTTGCACATGTAGGCAAGTACTCTCTGCATCTACGATGACCTTAGGACCACACTTTCCAGTGAAACAACAGCATCTTCTAGAACAGTGAGCGAGCTCAGGGCCAGCCTGAACTACAAAGCAAGACCCTGTCTCAAAAAAAAAAAAAACCCATAATTGATAATGTGAAATAGGAAGAAAAGGTCCATTGAAAGAGGAAGTAGAAGGAGGAATGGGGGAAAAGAAAGAAGGGAAAGAAAAAATATAAGAAAAGAAGAAAAACCAGAAACAAAGCTTTTGTCACTAGGAAGAGGTAGGAAGGGAGGGAAGGTGACTGGGGGAAAAGCAAGAATCAAGATACACCGTATACAGGTACAAATTCCCGGTGCTGAATGTGATCATAATGTACACCTCAAATTTACCAATAAACTTAGTGAACTAAAAAACCCAGCTCAGCAGTGATCATCTGTCTCGTTCCAGCAGTATGCAATGTACACTGACAGATCCCCAAACTAAAGAGCCAATGAAGAGAAGTATGCCTGTCATTTCATCCTAAGAGTCATTTACACTACCACTTTGTTTTTAATACCAGTGTATTCATATTGCTTTAAAAATAATTTTAAAACAAAATATCTTAACATTTGGTCACATGCCATGGAAATTTTAAATTTTATATTCATTATCACTGGAGAGAAATTATATGGTTTTCAAGAACAGATTTTTCAGCCTAAAATTACATTAACTAAAGATTCTGTGGAGGCGTATACAATAAAAGGCATTCAGTCAGAAAAAAAGAAAAAAACAATGTTCAAGGTTTTGTTTTGATCTTTGCTTTTTTGAGACAGGGTCTTGCGTGATAGCCAGGTGATCTCCAGCCTCTGGATCCTAAGCACTGGGATTACAGGCATGCGCCACCACTTTTGGCATGTTCATGTATTTTTTTTTTTTTGAGACAGGGTCTCACTTTGTAGTTCAGGCTGGCCCTGAGCTCACTATGGTGCCCAGGTAAGCTGCCACGAACTCAGCAATCCTCCTGTCTCTGCCTCCCGAGTGCTGGGATTATAGGCATGAGACACCACGTCAGGCATTGTGGTATGCGGTGTTGATTGTTGGTGGGCGTGTCTCCACGCCCAACATTATATGTGGTAACCGGGGATCCAACTCAGGACCTTGCGCTTGCGAGGCAGGCACCAGAACCACTGAGCTAATCCTCCGGCCCATGTTCATGTATTTTTTAAGGGAATGGTTATGGATATCACATTTCTAGAGTAGTTGTAAACACAGTGGATATATTTCAAATGTGTGACAGTTTTAAAACGTCAATATGAACAAGATACTAGAAAATATGTCCTTTGCAGCTTAAAAACTTGTTATATTTCAAACAACTTTAAGGTATGTCAGGAAGCACATGGATTTGCAAATTCCAGGGCCGAATAATCATCACAGCAATCCCAGTGATAGGGCCTATCATTACACCTATTCTGCTACAGAGAGTTTAGATTAAGTTAAGACGGGACCTGAGCATATGTAGTTTGCTCCAGAGTCCATTCACTTAACCCCTAGGCTGCCTCCACCACTTTTTCTTGTGTAAGGTCTTTAGTAACAGAACCTCTTCTTCTCTAGACCCGAATGCTTAACTCATCTGGACCTTCTATCTTGCCTTTCAGAATTTCTGCTTATTTCCACCACTCCAAAGTTCCCTTAACCTGAAAAATGTCTTCAGCATGCCTCCCCCACACTAAGAGTGGAATCCTGAGCTGGCTAACTCCTAGTCAGTCCTTGGATCTCAACTCAACACAGTTTCTGTACTCCAGAAGGACACCCCAAACTGCTGTCCCACCATGCAGGCAAGCACATTGGGAACAGTGCCCGATGGCTACTCTTCCCTTTGCTGCCTGGGAGCTCTGAACCTCCTCCTGTCTGTAGCCACATCTACAATGACTCACCCTTTCTTCCAGCAGTTGATCTTTCCCATCTTCGAGTAGCCCTGAGTACCTAACAATGGACTTGTTGGTCAAGTCTGTAGCTTTAGAATCAACAAAAAAAGAGATATAAAGCATTAAACAAAGATTGAAATATAAATCATACAATAGCTAAACATTGAAAATAGCTTGCATAATCATATTTACACGTTTTATTAAACTGAATTTTATTGTAATAAAATTCACAATCAAAATACGTATTGCCATTATAATAGTCATGTGAAATATTTTCAAATTAACTGGACACAAATACATGTAAATATGAAATGTTTATTAAAAGTAATTGCTTGACATTTATATTTGAATGCTTGATTTTCAAAACCCAGTCAATCTTCCTTGCTTCCTTTTTTCCTTCCTCCCTCCTTTCTTTCTTCCCTCCTTCTTTCCTTTCCTTCTTTCTTTCTCTTTCTCTCTTTTACTTTCTTTCCTCTCTCCCTTTCTTTCTCTCCCTTCCTTTCTTTCTTCCTTTTCCTTCCTTCCTTCCTTCCTTCCTGCCTGCCTGCCTTCTATGTATCCAGGGCTCTGTCTCTAAACTCCATCTCCAGTTTCATTGCAGAAGTTCTTAAACTCAATAATACTATGGAACCAAGTCAGTAAAACATAACACGAACATCTAACTTAGATTTGTTTTAATTTTAGTAAGCCTGAATGACAAGGATACAACTCAAGGCAGTCTGACTTGAATGTCTGTATGTTTTGCTTATTTTTGTTTTGTTTTGCTTTGTTTTGGTACTGTGGATTGAACCAGGGCCTTCCTATTGAGCTACATCCCCAGTCTTTTTTTATTTTAAGACAGCATCTTGGTAACTTTGAAGTACATGTGAAACACTAAATATCTGAAGATAGAAAAAGCAAACGCTGGCAAGGCTCCAGGACAAAAGGAAGCCTTGGTGAGAATGTAAACTAGTACAACCATTATGGAAATCAGTGTAGAGATTCCTCAAGAACTAAAACTAGAAATTCCTTTTGACTTAGATCTTCCCTTTCCAAGTATCTTCCTAAAAGAGCTAAAGCTGTCATATTATAGTGACTCATGCACACCCATGGTATTAACAGCATAATTCATAAGAGCTAAATCTGGGAAGCAGCCTGTATGTCCATCAACAGATGAACAGATAAAGAAAATGTGGTATTTACACACAGGGGAGTACTATTCTGCCATAAAGATAAATTTGAGTAATTTGTAGGAACGTGGAGGCACCTTGAGATCATCATGTTAAGTGAAATAAATCAGACACACAAGCTTCAATATCATATTGATTGCTTATATAATTGCTCTTATATGAGAAACTTAAATTATAAACGAACGAAATAAAAGATGATAGCAAATAGGGAGACAGATCTTTCTCACATGGGAAAGGGATCAAGAGATGGACGGAGAGAGAGGGAAAGAGAATGAAAAAACTAAGACGTTATGTACTGATCACACACACAAGGAATATAAACATTATTACAAACAGGTACACATAAAAATACAAAGCAGGTAGATAAGAAGCATAAATTTAAAAATAAAAGACTTGCCTTGCCATATGATCAGGATACACACAAATCTACTGTAATCAAATCTACATGGTATTTGAATAGGAACAGATGAAAAGACCTCTAGAACAGAATAGACCATTTAGACATTGATCCCAGAAATTGTGATCACTGCATAAACAACAAAGTTAACATTTCAATCCAATAGAAAAGGACTAACAAATAGAGCATGTACAACTACCACCCATGCATTGAAATCTATTTGAAACAAAAAAGGCAATGACACGGAGCTAATACTTAAATTAACCAACAAGCTCTTACATATCGACAAGAAATATAAATAATAGAAAATAAGTAAATGATAGGAAAGCAATACTAAAACAGCAAACATAATACAGAAACTCACTAGTAGTCACAGAAATGGCACTTAAAACCATATCCTCATAAGGACAGTTTGGTGAGCAATGGACAGCAGATAAGACAGCATTCCTCATAAGATATCTCCTGGTGACCTCATGGCTGTCCTGGTTTGTGTAAACACATTTTTTTTTTTTGAGACAGGGTCTCGCTTTATAGTTCAGGCTGGCTCTGAGCTCACTATGTAGTCCGGGAAAGCCTCGAACTCAGCAATCCTCCTGTCTCTGCCTCCCGAGTGCTGAGATTACAGGTGTGAGCCACCACGTCCAGCACTGTGGTGTGTGGTATGTGGTACTGATTGCTTGTGGGCATGAGTCTCCACGCCCAGCACTGTATGTGGTTACCAGGATCAAACTCAGGACCTTGCACTTGCGAGGCAGGCACCGGAACCACTGACCTAACTCTCCGGCCCTGTGTAAACACATTTTATGATGTTCATACAAGAAGAAATCAACTAGGAAAGCATATCTCAGAAATAAGTGACACGTGCCTCGAAATAAAGGGGAAGAGGGAATCTTATGCATTGCTGGTAAATATGTGAATACTTAGCACCCTGTTTAAAATTTAAAATCCAAATATTACTGTTGAGAACTGAGAGGAGAAATAATACAAAATGGGCATGTCATAGGCCTCTGGGAATGCTACCAGTATGCTCTTTCCTAATGAAGGGCATAGTGCTCGCTTCAGCAGCACATATACTAATGAAGGGCATAGGCTGTGAAATTTGGATGAATAGGGCTGGAGATTTAGCTCAGTGGTTCCGGTGCCTGCCTCACAAGTGCAAGGTCCTGTGTTTGATTCCTGGTAACCACATACAATGCTGGGCATGGTGACTCACACCCACCAGCAATCAATACCACATACCACACACATACCACAGTGCTGGGCGTGGTGGCTTACTCCTGTAATCCCAGCATTTGGGAGGCAGAGGCAGGAGGATTGCTGAGTTCGAGGCTTGCCTGGGCTACAGAGTGAACTACAAAGCGAGACCCTGTCTCAAAAAAAAAAAAAAAGAAAGAAATTTGGATGAATAAACTTAAAGATATGTGAGCTTACCTATTTGATGGGAAGGGGAAGAAAAAACAGTAGGGAAGAAGAACCTCAATAAAAACCAGGGATATGAAACACATTAGCCATTTAACAAAACAACCTTACATTAGCAAACTGCTTCATAGAAATATAGGCAACAAAAGGCAATTGGAGCAGCAGAGGTAAGGTAGGAACATCACAATTAATGACTCAAAATTATATGTATTACAAATCTACTATGATAAAACAGCATGGTACTGTAAAAAAAACAAACAAAACCAGACTGGAGGATCAATGGAACATATTTGAAGATGCAGAAACAACTCCAGATATACTCAGCCACCTTATCTTTGACAAAGGAGCCAAACACTTTCTTCACTGGAAGAAAGACAGACTCTTTAATAAATGGTGCTTGAAAAGCTGGCTTTCCATAAGCTAAAGATTAAAACTAGACCTATATCTTTCACTATGCACTAAACTAAAATTGAAATGGATAACAGGTCTAAATATTAAAACAGAAATACTAACTACTTAAAGAATAGGTGGAACTCGGGCCGGAGGGTTAGCTCAGTGGTTCCGGCGCCTGCCTTGCAAGCGCAAGGTCCTGAGTTGGATCCCCAGTAACCACATATAATGCTGGGCGTGGAGGCACGCCCACCAACAATCAACACCGCCTACCACAATGCCAGATGTGGTGGCTCACGTCTGTAATCCCAGCACTCGGGAGGCAGGGACAGGAGGATTGCTGAGTTCACAGCGGCTTGCCTGGGCACCATAGTGAGCTCAGGGCCAGCCTGAACTACAAAGCGAGACCCTGTCTCAAAAAGAAAAAAAAAAGAATAGGTGGAACTCTGGAAGACATTGGTGTAAGAAAGATTTTACGAACAAAACCTCAGTCACACAGGAACTAACACAGAGGATCAACAACTGGATCTTATCTAAAAGCTTGTACACAGCAAGAGAAATCTTAACATAGTGAAAAGACAACCCACAGTGCATGAGAAAAATTTAGCCAGCTGTTCCTCAAAGGACTAATATTTAGAATATAAAAGAACTAAAAAAAAGAAATCAGATCCCCAAATTTGAAGACTCAGTCTAAAAATGGTCATCTGAACTGGATAGACACCTCTCAGGTGAAGAAGTAGAAACAACATATTAGATACAAGGAAACATGTTTAACATCACTGGTCATTTGAGAGATACAAATTGAAACAATGCTGACATTTCATCTCACTCTGAAAAGAATGGCTTCTATCAAGAAATAAACCAATAACAAATGCTGGAGGGAATGTGGTGAGAAAGGAACCCTTTCCACTGTTGGTGGGAGTACAGACTGGGGCAGCCACTGTGGAAATCAGTGTGGAGACTTCTCAAAGAACTAAAACTGGAGGTTCCATTTGATGCAGCTATCCCCATTCTTGGCATATACTCAAAAGAATTAAAAGCATCATACCACAGTGATATATGCACATCCACGTTTACAGTTGCACAATATATACATACAATGGAGCACTATTCTACCATAAATAAGGATGAATTTGAGACAATTACAGCTAAATGGATGTACCTTGAGATCATACTCAAGTGAAATAAATTGAACATATATTTTTAGTTTTGTTTTGTTTTTAGTTTTTTGAGACAATGTCTCACTTTGTAGTTCAAACTGGCCTCAAACTCACTATGCAGCCCAGGGTGGTCTTGAACTCGAACTAATCTTCCTGCCTCTGCCTCCCGAGTGCTGGGATTACAGGCGTGAGCCACCGCGCCCAGTGAGCATACGTGTTTAAATACTGCATTATTTCTTTGGTATAAGAAATCAAAGGTGGAAATAAGGACTAAATGTACAACAGACATTAGGAAATGGGAAGAAAATGTCCAAATGACAAAGCGAATAAAGGAAGGGGAGTGGGTAAGGAAAGAAGGGACCAAAAAAAGAAGAGAAAAAAATTGAAGGAAAAAATGGAAACAAAGCTTTTGTACATATGGGAGGAAGGAGAATGGGGAGAAAGAGAAGAAGCAATATATATCAAGTACTGGTATAAATTCCTTACAGTGAATGTTATCATTATGTATACCTAAAATGTATCAGTAAATGTTTTTTCTAAAAAAAAAATGCAACAGTAAAATAGGTTTAAACCAAAGGTTATTGCAGTTTTGCTCATATGGCAAAAGACTGAAGACAGAGTAGTTATCAGTCAAGAGGAAAAGTGAACAAATAAGGTAACATTCACATCATGAACCATTAAAAAGCTTGAAAGAAGAAAACTGCATCTGTGGACTGAACATCATGACCCCATTCTCTAGAACAATGACCAAGTCTCCCCATTTGTGTACATGAAAATGGGTCTATGTGCCCTGGCCTGGGTCAAGTCCCCTGGCAGGCTCTCTCCATGATGGATGCTCACACTGGTTTGCATTAAGGAATGGAGGAGGCAGGGACAGACCAAGGAAGGAACTGGCTAAGACACAGTCCCTTCTGGGCTGAGCCAGCCCTACAAAGGGTCCCCAGGAGATGTGGAGAGCTGGGCTTTTATACCAAAGCAGCAGTCGGTCCTTGGACTCACTGCCCTTGGAGAAGTAGTGTGCTGTTGGGCACAGAAGCTCTGTGGCTAGGAGGATCACCGGAGGGGTTTCCCAGGGGGCCCCAAGGGGGAGCTGGGTACCTGCAGCACTCACTACAATCCACTGCTCAGACAACACCTGCAGGATCTGTGGCCTCCTCTTTAGAAAAGGAAATGAACGGGATGAACCACACCTTATTGCCACAGGTAGTCTCAGGTTGAAGTGACAGTCATCTCCCTCCGCTCTCATCTAACATTCCCCCATCATGGAACACAGCCCTTGCTAATCTAGCTGGCTATAGATGGAGTGACCTCATTCCTGAGAGGTGAGGCATGCTCATGGTGCCCTTCTCTGACCATGTTGCCTGCACTTACCATTACATTTGGGAAGAGATGACAACAGTACCTCCTGGGTGCTACCTCACCTGTGCTGGGTCATAGCAACTGTACCTCCTCCTATTGCCAGGGCCAATTACCCTGGCAGGATGGAGATTGCACTACTTGCCCAGCAATCTCTCAACACAAAGTGACTGGAATGTGCATAAAATCTGATGATGCTTTTCCTATGCCCTTGTGGTTTCCCTCTGAGAGCCCAACTTTTAGATCTACAGAACCTATTGCTATGTGGGAACTGGGAATAATAACCCCCTTTTGGCTCCAGGGCCTGTCTGTCACATCCTGAGGCCATTGCACCAGCAACAGTCACAAGAGTACAGTACCCATTGCACCTTGGAGGCTGCTGCCCCCTCTTTGCAGGGTTTCACCTCCCAGCTGTGCCTTTCTGCTGCTCTGTTGGGTGGTACTACCTGGGCATGTGGCTATGAGGGAGCAGAAGGCCCTATCTGTGCCACTGCCATGTGCCACTAAGCCAGGCCTCAGTTCTGTGTGGATCCTACATCAGTTGATTAAGTGTTCTCTGATCCTTGGGCTATGGAGCCAACAAGGTCATGCGAATGGGAAAGGTGAAGCCATGTCTAGGGCATGTGTCAGCTCTGTCAAAATGAATCACCCTGGAACTAGGTGCTGTGGGGCATACCTGTAGTCACAGCTATTTAGGAAGCAGAAGTGGGATGATCTCTTGAGCTCATAAGTTCAAGACCCTATCTTAAAAAGTACATTTCAGGGCATACATGGTTCAGCATCATCAGTCTGTCACCAAAGCATGGTGTCGCTCAGCATTTGGTCTCTATTGGAAGCATGGATTTCAGCAGAGGTAAATCTAAACTGGTTCTGGTGAGTAGGAGCACTGTGGTGCTGGGGCCACGCACAGTCTGTACCCCTGCCTCACACCCACTCTGCTGAATAGGAACTGTGTGCCAGTGCTGGGACAGTATAGGACAGAGGCTGGTAGATGTCAGCTGGCCAAGTCATTGTGTTCACATTGTTATTCGGTGTCTCCTGTGGGATAGATGTTTGTGATAGGAAATACTTCATATGCCCATTCCATAGGTCCACCTGCCTTGCCTCAGGATCTTGTGCCAGATCTGATCTTTATATTCCACATTCCTGCTCAGCCCATCACACCACTCACCACTGCCCACAAGCAATGCTCCAAAATGTTTCCTACAGCCTCTCCTCTTCCCACACAAGTGGCCCTTCAGACAGATTTTGGGCCAAAAGTTTTACCACCAGATTTCCTCTCAATATTGTCTTGCAGGGCTGTGGTGGGTCTGTAATCAGCTTTTGGCTTGCACCACATACTGAGCCAACCAATTGTAAATTACCCTAACCACTTCCTTCTCCACCCACTGTTCTTACTATTGTCTGCCTCATATAAGGCACCAGTGCCAATACTGAGGATGTCATGGGGCCTGGACCACCTGTTCAGGCAGCCTTCTGTGCCGGATGGCCTGTTTGTACCTAATGGCAAATGAACAACTTCCAATTTATGATGGATTGCTGCAAGCCCTCCTCTTGGTTTTCTGGCAGGACCAGCCCATTGTGGACAGTTCTGGCTTCCTGGTCACTGATATCCTCATGGTCTCATAGTCCATCTTGATTAGAGCCCAGAGGCATGGCAGGAGGCTCTTGCTATTTTAAATTTTCAGAAAATTTATAACTCTTTATTGCAGATGGTATTTCCTTGCTCCAGGTTCCTGGGAGTCTGAGCTGTTTCTCCTATGAGACTTTGCCACGAACATCACTTGGCATCTTTTTCCACCTCCAGCACCATGGATGTCCACATTTGTTGGCTTTATTTACTGAGCTTCTTCAGAGTACTTTCCTCCTCTGGGCTATACAAGAAGCTGGTGACTTCCAGCTGGTCACTCACTGTATAGGTCGGGACAGTATTCCCAAACATGGAAGATACAGCTCCACTCTACAAGTCCATAGGTGCCTATCAAACACTGTTTCTTTCTTAGTGATGGAAAGTGGAAAAATGCAGTAATTTGTGCTTTGCTGACCAGAGAATATCCTACCACAACTCAAATCACTGAATTCCCATACACCCCCAAATCTTCCTAGGATTTGCCTCACACCAGTTAAAACAGCAAGAGTTCTAATGAACTTGCCATTTCTTGTCCATGCTGCGTGACTGGTACAAGGTCGTCACAATAGTGGGTCATGTGTTAATAGTCCTGGTGTAAGTGTGCATTACTTATTCTGATTGTGAACTAGTTTTGATTTTCCTTTCTGGCACAGATGAAAAAGAACACGTTTATCAGATCAGTATCTGACATCATACACCAGAGGCCTTGTGAATCACACATACCACACAAACCGGCATCTGGTGAAGGTTCTACCACTGGCCTGAGTTTATGTTGACTGCCACTGTGCTTCAGGATCTAGCTGACCTGTCAGGGTTCCCAAAGAGCCCTTCCCTCACAGCAGGTGTCCCTTACCCGCTGTAGCTGTGCTTGTCCTCTCACAGCCCTGCTTGTACATGCTAGTGAGATTCCTCCATGGCTTTGGGGCAGAGTCTCTTTTGTCTCTGGTCCAGTTATCAATTTATTGCCTTGCAGCTACAAATTCAGCCCTCACTGCCCTACTTGTCACACTGGAGCTGGCCTAGACCTGGCATGAAGCTCAGCTTTGTCAGCAGAGGGTGCTGAAGGGATGCTGGCACAGGAAGGACACTGCATGGCCTTGCACTCCCCTTTCTTCTTCTACAGCTCTGGCCAGGGCACTGGACAGCCAGCAGCATCACTTCTGATCACTTCCCAGGTGGCCCTCCAGCATGAAGCTTCCTGAATCAGTGCGGTCCTGGTGCTCCCCTGTCTGTGGCACCTTACCAGGGAGGACGACTTAAATCTGCCCTTTTACTCACTACTCCACTTCAGCCCTGGGAGGGAAGCTGCTCCTAATATGTGCTATGATAGATCCTTGAGTTCTCCTCACTCCTTGCTCCCTTATCCCATCATGAGTTAATGATACTTTGAACATTTCTTGGTCAAATCACCCTATGGTTTCGGTTCCTCAGCAGGTTCAGTACTCCTTGGCTAGGTTATGCTGCAACTTGGTCAGGTGCAGAGTTGACAGCAAGAAAGAAAAACTTGAACTGGACATATGGTTCCACAAAAAAAATCATGGTCAAATCTGAATGGAACAGAAAGAAAGATGGAAAATATAACTAAAATGGGCAGGCTAGAGGCAGATTGTGACATAGATGCACATAGGGATGTTTCCAGAAATAAATTCTGCCGAGAGAACTATAAGAAAAGAGCTGGCTAGTAATGATGCAAAGAAAAGATCAGAGGGCCGGAGAATTAGCTCAGTGGTTCCGGCACCTGCCTCACAAGCGCAAGGTCCTGAGTTCGATCCCCGATAACCACATACAATGCTGGGTGTGGTGACTCATGCCCACCAGCAATCAATACCACATACCACAGTGCCGGGCATGGTGGCTCATGCCTGTAATCCCAGCACTCGGGAGGCAGAGACAGGAGGATTGCTTAGTTCGAGGCTTGCCTGGGCTACATAGTGAGCTCAGAGCCAGCCTGAAATACAAAGTGAGACCCTGTCTCAAAAAAAAAAAGAAAAGATCAGAGTGGTAGTAAATAAGGTGATGCAGTCAGGAGGCTTCTGCAAAACTCCATGTGAGAAGGGAGGACCAGTCTTCATGGAGACAGCAGCAGTGGGAAATGAAATCAAAGACCTTGTGGGTTTTACTAAGATTTCATAGTTATTTGATAAACACCTGATTAGAACAAATATAATAAATCTATTGTCATTTAGTTGTTTCTGTCCCTGACATTGCAAAGTATATCTAATAGATGGTGGCTATAAAGACAATCTTCACATTAGTGAACTGGATTTTAACAAATATATTCAAGAGTCTTGAACCTTTATTAAAGTTTTTTTGGTGGAATTGAGGATCGAACTTGCTTGTGACAGGTATGGTGTCACTGAGTTACATCCCCAGCCCAAATTTTATTAATCTGTAATATTTTTGTTTTTGGTGTCTAGGATCGATTCAGGGACTTTTCACTAAGTTACAACCTCAGCTTTTTAATTATTTTTTAAAAATTTTGAAACAGGGTTTCCCTAAGTTGCTAACTTTTCCAGGCTGGTCTCAAACTTATAATCCTCCTGTCTGAGCCTCCATGAGTACTAAGACTACAGGTATGTGTTACCACATCCAATTTAATTTGTGATGTTTTAAAAAACATTTCAGTAATACTACAAAACACAGTAGCCTCTAAGCTCCAAGAAGTTAAAATGAAAATGAATTCTAATGTAGGCTCAAAAACATTATTCCTACAAATACTGAGATAAAACTCAGAGTAATGTTCCAATAAATATGTGCTTAATCACACACACTCCTATACACAGTGCCTGGTCACCTGACAACCCTGAAAAATTCTCTTCCCCCACTATTTGCCAAAGAGTTTTTTTTTTTTTTTTTGAGACAGAGTCTCGCTTTGTAGTTCAGGCTGGCCCTGAGCTCACTATGTAGCCCAGGCAAGCCTCGAACTCAACAATCCTCCTGTCTCTGCCTCCCGAGGGGTGGGATTACAGGCGTGAGCAACCACACCCAGCACTGTGGTATGTGGTATTGATTGTTGGTGGGCGTGAGTGACCATGCCCAGCACTGTATGTGGTTATCAGGGATTGAACTCAGGACCTTGCGCTTGTGAGGCAGGCGCTGGAACCACTGAGCTAAATCTCCAGCCCTGCCAAAGAGTTTTGACAACATTACTGAAGAAATAAAATGACCACAAAAACTTAAGTCAGAAGAACTCAATTCTGTATATGGTGAAATGTGTGTGAATTAAAGCAAAAGGCTAAGCTGTAGTCATAAAGACCCAACAATACAAAAGCTCAAAGAACAAAAAATTTCTTTCTTTTCCATGTTCTAAGATGAAAGGTCTCAGGTGACAGTGCAGCTGCTTCATGAACTATAAAAGCCCTGGGGTCCTTCTGGTGTGTTGTTCCATAATCATCCAGGTCAGTGTTAATATTATTAGGACTTCATCTTCAGGCTTATCCTGGAAATGGCATATACACGCAAGTTCACGCCCCACCGACAGGAATCTGGCCTTTTGGTCACACCTCACTGAGCTACGTAGGGCAACTGTACCTCAGAGGGCAAGACTGAGTTCCTCTGTGATGAACAAGTCATCTCCACCAGAAGTCTTCAGAACAATATAAAATGCCCATGATGAGGAGGAGGTGGTAACCATAAAAGTCATGCCAACAGTTACCTTAAAGCAGATAGGGTTTATGGAAATTTTGGGATGCTAGCAATGTGAGTTGTAGGTATTTGAATCTCACATACGTTAATTAATCTGTATTTTAAGTTTTGCGGTTCTAATATTTATTGTTTCATTGCAAAATTTTACAAGAAAGCTCTTTGCTTATGTCAAGAAGATACAAGGTCTGATCTGTACCAGATGTGTCTGGAGACACTGCAGTTAATCAAACAGATCATAAAATTAGATTTCAAAGTGTCATATATTGCAGGTTTAATGCTGTATAGTTTTGCTAAAGTAAAAGCAAGTATTTATACTTTATTTCCATAATTTCTGAGTTCAATTTTTATATTTACATGCCAGGAAGTGGTCTTATATAAATGAAAGGTTTATTTGCACCATTTTTCTTGTAAGAAATATGATGTAACAGCTCACAGTGTGTAAGAATCCAGGAATTAAGTCTTTGAGTCCATCATCACTCACCAATAACCCACCAGTCATCCAACTTTAATTCAGATTCTTCTAGGAAGAAATCAAAGAGGGATGTGAAATGTAAAGACTTTAAGATTGCCCTACAACCTCTGCCTCCTTATGTTCCTGCCTCATATGCATACACTCAGTGTGGGTGGGACTTACTGGCTTCTACCAAGAACACAGCAAATGTGAAAGGTTAGTGTGGTCATATAAAAGACTAATGTCCACCTGGCTAGGGAAACTCTCCTGCTGGCTTTGAAAAAGCAAACAGCCTATAATGAAGACCACAACAAAAGCACTGAGAGTGGTTTCCAGTCAACAGCCAGGAAGAAATGGAGGCCTTCACTATAAGAACATATGAAGAACTGAGTTCTGCCAATACTCATATAGGTGTGGAAAACAATGTTTCTTCCCTCGGGCCTCAGATGAAGCCCATACCCAGCTGACACAGCCTGCAGGCTTGCAGAGTGCCCAGAGGCATGCCCAGGCTCCTGACTCACAAAACCATGTTACAACAAATGTGTTGTCTGAACCCAGTAAATCTGTAGTAACTTAGCAATACATAATACAAAATCCTTATAAAAATTCCACTATTTTTCTGATTCCAAGAATACCTGTCTGAAAAATAAGGATTTTTTCATTATCATCTCAGCAACAAAAGCCAGTACTTTAACAGGGTACCTCAGGGTATGATAAGGATTCATATGAGAAGGGCTGACTACCATAATTTTTTTTTTGTTTTGAGACAGTCTCACTTTGTAGTTCAGGCTGGTCCTGAGCTCACTATGTAGCCCAGGCAAGCCTCGAATTCACAGCAATCCTCCAATACTCTGCTGGGAGTACAGGTGTGAGGCACCATACCTGGCACTGTGGTATGTGGTTACCAAGGATCGAACTTGGGACCCTGTACTTGCAAGGCAGACGCCAGAATCACTGAGCTAAATCTCTGGCCCTACCATATATTTTTTAATAATGCTATCAGAGGCATTTCGCTACTCTTATCAGTTGTTGAAGTACATTACTACCTCCACCAAGTACACAGTACTTGATATATTTTTTAAATTAAAAAAAGTATGTAAGTAATGTTTTGTAGACAACATACCTAGCAACTGGCTGTGTTTTACAGGAGGTAAAAAGGAGTAAAAGAATATGTAGTTTTTAGTTGGGGGTGGTAGAGCACACTGATAATCCCAGCACACTAGGAAGTTCAGGCAGGGGAATCAGAAACTCAAACCCAACCTGGGCAACTCAGTGAAACTTGTATCAAAATTAAAAAATTTTAAAAGGCTGGAGATGAAGTTCTGTATGAAGGCCAAGGGTTTAATTTCCAGTAATGCAAATAAATAAACAAGCAAATAAATGTTTAAATAATTATCTTTTTACATCTTTTATTTCTAATAAAACACTATAAATTACTAAATATAGAGTTCAGAAATTCTTCTGGTTTACTTGTGATTCCTGTTGTACTAAGATATACAATCAACAGATGCTTGAATGTGAAGATTAAGATATTAAGTACTACTATACTAAATGAAGAAATTGTGTTTATGACAGCTTTTGTGCTAATATCTGGCAATGCTCTCAATTATATCTCAATCTAATTACTTCTCATAACCTATTCTTCAGGAAAATAATAAACCACAAATGACTGGCACAGACTTGCAAATTTATTTTAAAAAGAAAAAGCTAACCTGCTTTGTGAGTAGCAAAACCACCTCAGAAGTTAGAAACATTTCAGCTGATGTCATAAGCATACACCATTGTTCATACTATCAAAACACATATCACAAACACAGGCAGAACCACTGGTCTTTGCCATCTAGAATTCATGCATTTCTATGACACTGTAATACACACACTGCCAAAATATCTCTCTTATACCACTCACAGGAGCAAGTACTAGGTACAGGTTCAATAACCCAAGAGCCCAAGAGTTGAGCAGGAAGCATTATGAGAACCCAGCTCTTTAGAAAATACTTAGATACTGTACTTGATCCAGATTGTAAGGGAGTGTTTGATAGAAATTCCTGGAACAAGAAGACAGTCTGTATTTTTTTTTTTTTTTTTGAGACAGGGTCTTGCTTTGTAGTTCAGGCTGGCTCTAAGCTCACTATGTAGCCTAGGCAAGCTTTGAACTCAGCAATCCTCCTGCCTCTGCCTCCCGAGTGCTGGGATGACAGGTGTGAGCCACCACGCCCAGCACTGTGGTATGTGGTATTGATCACTGGTGGGCGTGAGTCTCCACGCCCAGCATTGTATGTGGTTACCGGGGATCAAACTCAGGACCTTGCGCTTGCGAGGCAGGTGACGGAACCACTGAGCTAACCCTCTGGCCCGACAGTCTGTATTTTTAAAGCAACAGGGTTAAGGGGCCATGAAATTTAGTGAGCCTAAATTCACCATTTAATGAAAATAAACAAGGCAGGAACTAGGTTTCTTTTCTTTCTAGGCATAGAACTTGTATATAAAATATACACTTCTATGGAAATATTTTGGTACATTAATTTTACTTTCAATTTTTTTTTTTTTTTCCTTTTTGAGACAGGGTCTCGCTTTGTAGTTCAGGCTGGCTCTGAGCTCACTATGTAGTCCAGGCAAGCCTCGAACTCAGCAATCCTTCTGTCTCTGCCTCCCGAGTGCTGGGATTACAGGCGTGAGCTACCACGCCCGGCTCAATTTTTTTTTTTTTTTGAGACAGGGTCTCGCTTTGTAGTTCGGGCTGGCTCTGAGCTCACTATGTAGCTAGGCAAGCTTTGAACTCAGCAATCCTCCTGTCTCTGCCTCCTGGGTGCTGGGATTACAGGCGTGAGCCACCACGCCCAGTTACTTTCAATTTTTAAACTATTAACGTTCAATATAATACAAGATAGAAAGATTCATGAAAATTACTTACTCTTTGTATTCTCTCCCCAGTTCTTAGAATCCACTAAATCACCTGAATGCATAGCAGACATGATCTTCTGAGCAATACTGGAGAGTGGTGTTTCACAGAGATCAAAGCCTACATAAGCCTCATAATTTTCCATTTTCATAAAGTCCTAAGTATAAGATTAACAAAAGATACATTTATATTGAGGCTTCAAAATAAGAAACTTAAATTATGTATTTGAAAAATTTATTTACTGGGACTTTCACTTAAAAATCAATAATAACAATTGTAAGAAATAAGTTTCTATCATCCCATAATCCAAATAGGGTAGTTAGAAAAAAATATACAGCTAGACACTCAACTGGGGATCACAGTAAACGGATACATATTTCCTAGCTAATCACTTATGAAGAAAAAAATCTATTCAAGTAATTCCTATTTTGAAAAATGGTTATTACTCCTCATGTAAGTAAACCTGATAACATCAATTAGATCTGACTTGACCAGACATGACCAGTCAACTCTTCCACTATTCAGCCATATCAGACCCCTGAGTTGAGCAGGCGAAGGTCTATATAGATCAAGCATTGATCACACATCTAAATTATCTAACACTAGAATTTGCTACCATAGGCTGGGAAAGGTGACATGCTTTTCTATATTATTTGAGAAAAAGTAAATTTTCTATACCAAGACAGAATAGGAAAAAATTAAGTCAGAGTCACTCAAGTGAGAAATGTAACTGTTAGATAAAATTTACTGCTAAATATTTTTCAAGTATATTAAAGTTCACATCAGAATATTATATTTTAAAATAACCAAAAAAGTAACTGGCAAAACCTTTCTTTAAGTGGGTTACAAAAATTAAATTAGTTACCTAAGTGTGCCCATTTCCTGATAATCATAGTTAAAAAATCCACAGTTCACCTGAAATATTTAGTTTTTAGATTGGTATGCCATAAAACATGCAGGTAAGAAATATTCTTGAAGGTGTTACCTATAAAGTCATATAGTATCTATCAGAAGCCACATATAAACTGAGCCCATAAGCTTTTGGCATAAATAAGCTACTTCAAATTACCTCTTAATTTCTAGTTGTCTAAATACAAAGTAAGCCAGACCTGACGGTACATGCCTGCTATCCAGCACTCAGGAGACTGAGGTAGAAGGATCAAGTTCCAGGACAGCTTGGGCTCTGTAGTGTGTTCAAGGCCAGCCTGAACTACAGAGACTGACTCAAAGAAAGACCCAAATAAAAAATAAATACTAGCCAATACTCTATGTTTTAAGTATTTTCAAGAAATTAAAAATATACATAAATCCTTTGACCAACTTCTAATTTTGAAACTTATACATTGTTTCATTTGAAGGCTATTTGATATACAAGTCACACACAAATCAAAGCACTTCTGAGATCTATCTTGCAGAAACCTATTTCTAAAACCCAGTTCCTAAAATTAAAAAGATCAATAGAGTCCTGACACTCTGTGGTACAAATGGGAATATTGCCTCAGTTTACAACAAGGAATTATAGGAAATATAGATTGAGTGGCAGAATTTCACTTCAGGTAAAAATGAGGGAACTTGGCTATTTCAGAAATAGCAATATCCCCTCTGAGGAGGACATTCCAAACTCCATGGAAGCCAGAAGCTGCTGACAATACTGAACAATTATGAGCTACATATCTCATAACTGACAGGGCTGTCAAATGACTAATCCATACACAGCATACAAGAACAAAAATGATTTGGGCCAGGGATTTAGCTCAGTGGTTCCAGGGTCTGCCTGGCAAGCGCAAGGTTGAGTTTGATCCCCACCACCACATATCACAATGCTGGGTGTGGTGGCTCGTGCCCGTAATCTCAGCACTTGGGAGGCAGAGGCAGGAGCAGCCTGAACTACAAAGCAAGATCATTTCTAAAAAAAAAAAAAAATGATTTATGTCATGGATGAGAAGGCTTAAGACTCCATCACACTGCACAGGATCTCTTAAAACTTAATGTTTCTAGAATGTTCCATTTAATACCCTCTAATCACAAGTGACATCAGGTAAGTACATCTACAAAGCAAAACCAGGATAAGGGGGTACTATTTTTGTTTTTTTGGTTTTTTTGAGACAGGGTCTCGCTTTGTAGTTCAGCCTGACTCTGAGCTCACTATGTAGTACAGGTAAGCCTTGAACTCAGCAATCTGCCTGTCTCTGCCTCCCGAGTGCTGGGATTACAGGCGTGGAACTCAGGACCTTGCACTTGCAAGACAGGCGCCAGAACCACTGAGCTAACCCTCTGGCCCAAGGGGGTACTATTGTATAGATGAAAGAATGCTAACTTAAAAGTTTTACAAATGTTAAAAGTAATAACAGTGAAAAACACTAAAGGAGAAGTATAACTATTAAAAATATTTGCATTACATAATACTTTCGCTATAAGCAGAAACACTCCAGGACTAAGTGCCACCAAACAAATAATTGAGTCAAAAAAACCTTTAGAATCAATGTTGTATAAGGAAAAAAGCCGAACTGACATAGGTGAATATTCTTTATCTGAAATAAATCTTGGAACAAAAAGTGCTTTGGATTTCAGGCTTGAAATATTTACATGATACACAATGACCTCTTTGGGGGATGGGACTCACATCTAAACACAAAGTAATTTGTTTCTTATAATCTTATAAACTCACTATAGGTAATTTATGCAATATTTTTAGCACATCTGTATTGTGACTAGAAGCTATCATGAGGTCAGGTGTGGAATTCTCCACTTTTGTCATCAGCATTTAAAAAGCTTCAAATTTTGGATCATTCTGGATTTTCAGATTAGGGATAATCAGCCTATGCAATACAGCATTTAAAGGTACTAAATGAAATATTCCATTGACTTCAAATTTTAAAACATAGTTATTTTTATTAGAAATATTTTTCAATACATAAAACATTAAAATATAACATTTTTAATAAAGATTAGGTTTTTTAAAATTTTCAATCTTTAAGATCATCAGCTGTAAGTTTTGATTGTTTTTCTAGGTTTTCCACAATATCTTTCAGATAGTTCCCATTTTTAAAAAAATGTACATATAATTCTCTTTCCATTTGATGTGATTTATTAGTTGCCAAAATTTTTCTTTTTATCTTCACATCAGCGAGAATATCAGTAAGGAGATGATTTAACTTATTCAGCTGGGATTCAACTTGATGAAACTGCTCTGTTAAGTCCTAAAACAGAAAAATAAAAATGCTTTTAATCAAGAACTTTATTCCTAACATTAATTATAAATTTAAAATATAATTTACAAAGACTAACTGATTTAATTACTTCCACGATTTTAGAAATCAATTGCAATTAAAAATTTGTAACAGGCTTAGAGGTTACCTGATATATTAATGGCAATAATTCTGACATGTATATTAAATAATTTAAAGAAAATTCTTACTGAAGAGTACTGATATGTAAACTGTTCTATGTATTCTTGTACTCAATATTACTTAATGCCAACCATGTGTAATCCATGTATTTGTGAGACTATAGATAGAAGACAGAACAAAATTTTTTCTCATGGAGTTTATATTATACTTAATCAAACTTCGTATTAGCCTAATCTGTTTATTTTAAACACAGGTACAGAAAAAAATCCTGAAAGGAAGACCAATATCAAATAGAAAAAGAAAGAAAGATCAGAGTGGATTATGGGGAAAAAAAGGAAGCCCAATAAAACAGAATTAACTCAATAAAAATCTTCATTTTACTCTTTTCCTACAATGTCATACAGGTCAGAATTACAAGTAACATTCAGGAAATAAAACCATCCTAATATAAAATTCTGCTCAAGAATGCTGGGCCTTTACATTTAGTAGATACAGTTTCTTCACTTTCTAGCACTTGAGGTACTCTTATTAATTTAACAAGTTTGCATGGCTTTCTTTTCTTATAAATTTTAGCCAACATCATCAGAGAGTCTCAGAAAATCTGTAGCTCTAACTACCTCACCATTCCACTGATTCTCAGCTTGGCCCACAACACTGCAAGAACCTGGAGTGCTTTTTTTTTTTTTTTTTTGAGGCAGGGTTTCACTTTGTAGTTCAGGCTGGCCCTGAGCTCACTATGTAGCCCAGGCAAGCCTCGAACTCAGCAATCCTCCTGCCTCTGCCCCCTGAGTGCTGGGATTACAGGCGTGAGATACCACGCCTGGCACTGTGGTATGTGGTACTGATTGCTGGTGGGCGTGAGTCACCACGCCCAGCACTGTATGTGGTTACTGGGGAATGAACTCAGGGTATTGTGCTTGCAAGGCAAGTGCTGGAACCACTGAGCTAAATCTCTGGCCCATAAGTGCCATTCTTTAAGAAGGAATTTGGCGGTAATAAGGGGTTTGTGTATGTGTGAATGATCCTACTTCCACGAATTAATCCAAATGAAAGTATTCAACAAAAAGCTAATATGCCCAAAAATACAGACAATGTTGATGAACATCAATCAAAACAAAAAAACTATCGAAACATCCAAAATGGTAGACTTGTTATACAAATTATGAACTTTAAATAAATCAATACAGTATTATAAAAATTAAGAAAACTAAAGTAAAAATTTATATTTCATAATGCTAACTAGAAAGGAAAAATAAAATGAATAAAAATAAAAGTATGTCTTGTGGGCCAGAGATTTAGCTCAGTGGTTCCAGTGCCTGCCTTGCAAGAGCAAGGCCCTGAGTTCAATCCCGGGTAACCACATACAATGCTGGGCGTGGTAACTCGTGCCTGTAATCCCAGAATTCAGGAGGCAGAGGCAGGAGGATTGTTGAGTTCAAGGCTTGCCTAGGCTACATAGTGAGCTGAGGGCTAGCCTGAACTACAAAGCAAGACCCTGTCTCAAAAAAAAAAAAAGTATGTCTTGTAATTAGTAAAAAAATCGAAAGATGGCACAGAAATATTATTATCAGGCCACGAATAAGACAAAAGCCACAATAGAAATAAAGAAGTCAGTATGTACTGCTAAAATGCTTTGATTCACCACAGTTCAAATCCACAAGCATAATTATTAATCAAAATATTAAACCTGGACATAACATAAGATACTCAAAACATATTTTAAAAAAACCTGATATGACTACATAGAAAAAAAGTCAACTCTACTATAATAGTGGATTTTCACACAATTCTCTCATTAACAGATCAACAAGATAAAATCCTTAAAAGCTAGTCAGAGTGCTTTATACCCCTAAGAGTGGCTACTGTAAACTAACACAACAGAAATTAAGTTTTGGCAACAATGGAGAGAGACTTATACATTACTGGTGGAAATGGATAATAGTATAGTTGCTGCAGCAAAAAGGCAATTTCTCAAAAAGTTAAACACAGAACTACCAAAATCCAGTAATACCACTCCTAAGTATATACCCAAAAGAAACAAAAGCAGAAACTCAAACAGATTTTTGTACACAAATTTTCCTGTAGCATTTTCCACAACAGTAAGAAGATAGAAACAATTCAAATGCCATCAACAATGGAACAATACTCAGTCTTAAAAAACACTTTGACATATGCCACAATATGGATGAGACTTGGAAATATGTTAAGTAAAATAAGGCAGGAACAAAAAGGTAAATATTTATGATTTCCACTTACATGATGTATCTAGAACAGGCAAACTCACAAAGACATGAAATACAATGGTGGCTACCAGAGGCTGGACAAAGGCAGAAAGGAGTAGCTACTGAGTAATATGTACAGTTTCTGGGGATGATGGAAAAGTTCTGAAATAAATACTAGTCACAGTTGCATAACAACGAGAATCCACTTAATGCCCTTGACTTACACTTAAAATGTCTCAAATTACAAATTTTACTTTGTACACTTTACCACAATTTAAAGAAACAGTAACAAAAACCTTAATTATGGGCCTTTCTGTTTCAATGGGAGGCAAGCTAATTTTTCAGATCAATCTTCTCACAAAAAACAATATAAAAAGCTTAAGGGTAAATGGTAGAGTGCTTACCTACCATGCATTGGTTCTGGTTTGAGTGTCTAGCATTGCAACAAATGAAAGAATAAATAAATGGTTTTTTAAAAAATCAAAACAAAAGCTTCCTAACACAACAGATTCCAGTGCATTCACAAAGGGAGTCAAAGAGAATTCAAATTGAGGACCCAAAGAATAACAGCCTTAAGATCAGACTGTCCCAGAAGTGGAAGAACCCTGTTTCAAATTACAGCCCATTAAGAGTCACAAAGTTCTTTCAATGACTCTTAGGGTTTGCACTGTTTTTGGTTGAGAACTATCCAGTATCCACAGTATCAAATAAGACAGTCATGGAGGCACAGGCATTTTAAGATTATTTCACAATGATAACAGCTTTCACTCACTCACTGGGAGGCACCAAAAATTAAGGTTAATAATAAAAATGCAGGGCCAGAGGGTTAGCTAAGTGGTTCCGGCGCTTGCCTCGCAAGCGCAAGGTCCTGAGTTCGATCCCCGGTAACCACATACAATGCTGGGCGTGGAGACTCACGCCCACCAACAATCAATACCACATACTACAATGCCGGGCATGGTGGCTCACGCCTGTAATCCCAGCACTCGGGAGGCAGAGACAGGAGGATTGCTGAGTTCGAGGCTTGCCTGGGCTCCACAGCGAGCTCAGAGCCAGCCTTAACTACAAAGCGAGACCCTGTCTCAAAAAAAAAAAAAAAAAAAAAGCAATTTAAAGACTGACTGATATTTTACTTTAAATGGTATGCCCCAATAAAGGGTGCTGATGCAATCTGGATATTTATAGGGGAAAAAAGCAAATAAAAATAAAATTAGAACTCTATCTCTATCATCTATAAAAATAAGTTTCTGGGGCCGGAGGGTTAGCTCAGTGGTTCCGGCGCCTGCCTCGCAAGCACAAGGTCCTGAGTTTGATCCCTGGTAACCACATATAATGCTGGGTGTGGAGACACGCCCACCAACAATCAACACCGCATACCACAGTGCCTGACGTGGTGGCTCACGCTTGTAATCTCAGCACTCAGGAGGCAGGGACAAGAGGATTGCTGAGTTCGCGGCGGCTTGCCTGGGCACCATAGTGAGCTCAGAGCCAACCTGAACTACAAAGCGATACCCTGTCTCAAAAGCAAAAAAAAAAAAAAAAAAAAAAAAAAAAAATTTCTGTGTTAAAGAACTGAAAATGAACAGCATACCATTAAGAATAAAGCATAAGTGGGCTGGAGATTTAGCTCAGTGGTTCCGGCACCTGCCTCGCGAGCACAAGGTCCTGAGTTAAAATGCTGGGCGTGGTGACTCACGCCCACAAGATTGCTGAGTTCGGGGCGGCTTGCCTGGGCTACATAGTGAGCTCAGAGCTAGCCTGAACTACAAAGTGAGACCCTGTCTCAAAAAAAAAAAAAAATGCAATTTAAAGACTGACTGATGTTTTACTTTAAATGGCATGCCCCAATAAAGGGTGCTGATGCAATCTGGATATTTATAGGGGAAAAAAACAAATAAAAATAAAATTAGAACTCTGTCTCTATCATCTATAAAAATAAATTTCTGTGTTAAAGAACTGAAAATGAACAGCATACCATTAAGAATAGAGCATAAGTGGGCTGGAGATTTAGCTCAGTGGTTCCGGCGCCTGCCTCACAAGCGCAAGGTCCTGAGTTCAATCCCTGGTAACCACATACAATGCTGGGCATGGTGACTCACGCCCACCAGCAATCAATACCACATATCACAATGCCGGGTGTGGTGGCTCACACCTGTAATCCCAGCACTCGGGAGGCAGAGGCAGGAGGATTGCTGAGTTCGCGGCGGCTTGCCTGGGCTCCATAGTGAGCTCAGGGCCAGCCTGAACTACAAAGCGAGACCCTGTCTCCAAAAAAAAAAAGAATAAAGCATAAGAGACTATCATGACGCTGAAGGTCAACCTAAGTAAGACATAAAAAAACACCAGTACATGCATGTTTGTTAAAAAGGGTTAAAAAAATGATAAATGACATCAAAATTAAAATCCTTTAAAAGAAAAATGAAACAGTAAAAAATATGAAGACAGGGCCAGAGATTTGGCTTAGTGGTTCCAGCGCCTGCCTCGCAAGTGCAAGGCCCTGAGTTCGATTTCGGTAACCACATACAATGCTGGGTGTGGTGACTCATACCCACCAGCAATCAATACCACATACCACAGTGCCGAGCATGGTGGCTCATGCCTGTAATCCCAGCACTTGGGAGGCAGAGACAGGAGGATTGCTGAGTTCGAGGCTTGCCTGGGCTACATAGTGAATTCAGGACCAGCCTCAACTACAAAGCGAGACCCTGTCTCAAAAAAAATATGAAGACAGTAAAAAACATGAGATACGTGAAAATATATTTCACATGTATAATTAAAATATTTATTTATAAAATATATTTCACACATATAAGGATTAGCACTGAAATGTAAAAAAACTCACAACAACAACAAAATAGGCAAAAGAAATGAACAATTCTCAGAATAAGGCGAATGGCCAGTAAAGAAAGAAGTCAGGCTTACCCTCCCTAGTAATAAAGATGATACAATATGATACAACTGCTTTGTAAAATACTACAATACACATGCTGAACATCCCTAATCTAGAAACCTGAACACAGAAACTTTACGGTTTTTTTTGGTTGTTGTCACTGTTCTTTGGTTTTTTGAGTCAGGGTCTCAGTATATAGTTCAGGATGGTTTCAAACTCACTATGGAGCACTGCCCTTGAACTCAGAGTGATTTTCCTGCCTCAGCCTCCTGAGTGTTAGCATTACAGGTATGTGCCACCACACTCAATCTGTTGCTTATTTCTTAACACTGTGGACACATATAAACCTCTAGTCATTCAGTTTTCTCTTTTATATAACTAAGACTGTGAAATTTCACAATTATCTATTTTATTTCACTTGTTTTCAACTTTTGTTACTACAAATCAGACTGCTATAGTCTAGTTGTATGTATCATAGCTGCAATTTGTAATTGCCTAATGCAGCCATGTGTGCACATACACATCCTATGAAATTTCTAGATTGAAAAATATGAATATATTCACTTTCACAGGTTCAAGTATTATTTATTTGAAATCTCTGGAACCAAACAAAAGTGTTTCAGGTTTCTGAGTTCTTTAAATGTTGATATATTCATACTGAATTTACCAGGTGACCATTCCTATCTGAAAACCTGAAGCAAAAATATTTGAGCTCCAGTATTTTTTCTCTCAAAGTGTCTATTTTTGTGTGTGTCTATTCTTTTTTTAATCCCACTACTGGAAAGGCTGAGACAAGAGGATCATAAATTTGAAACCAGCCAGAACAACTCGGAACCTGTCTCAAAATAAAAAAGGCTGAGGATATAGCTTAGTGATATAGTACTTGCCTACCATGCTTGAGGCTCAGGGTTCAATCCTAAGTAATGAAAAAACCATCAAGATTACATATCCTGACCCAGGGATTTAGCTCAGTGGTTCTGGCGTCTTCCTGGCAAGCATAAGGTCCCAAATTTATACCCAGTATCACATATCACAATGCCAGGTGTGGTGTCTCATGCCTATAATCCCAGCACTTGGGAGGCAGAGGTAGGAAGACTGCTGTGAGTTTGAGGCTAGCCCGGGCTACATAGTGAGTTCAAGGCCAGTCTGAACTACAAAGTGTGACCCTGTCTCAAAAAAAACTTAAAAAAAAAAAAAATCTATATCTGTCTGTATCTATCTATCTATCTATCTAGATATCCTTTTATGGTGTCTGAAAAGTTTATAAATTCTAAACTTCTGTGTTTCATCAAAACAATTTGAAATATATATTTATATGTGAACAAAAACTAAAAAAAAAAGTTTTAGGGCAATAAGATGGGATAATCACGTAAATATTTATTTCATGTCTGTTACAATGCACTTTTTTTTTTTTTTTTTTTTTGAGACAGGGTCTCGTTTTGTAGTTCAGGCTAGCTCTGAGCTCACTATGTAGCCCAGGCAAGCCTTGAACTCAGCAATCCTCCTTTCTGCCTCCCGAGTGCTGGGATTACAGGCATGAGCCACCATGCCCGGCTGCACTTTTTTAATGCATTTTAACTACAGCAAATACCTACCTGATCACTAAGCAAAAGCTGATTTCTTCCTTGATACAAAGCATCACAAAGAACATCCACATCATTATTCAGTTTAGACAGAAATAAAAAATGTTCTTGAGCAGATACTGTCAACTGATGTTGTACTAAAGAAACATCCTGTTTCAATTTCTCAGCCATTTCCTCTAGGTTTCTATGAGTTATAAACAATTCTTTTCTTTTACTCTCGCCCTCTAAAAGTTGATAAAGCCTAAAACAGAAAAATAAAAATTATGGAAAAAATTTATCTACTACAGGTTTTCAAATTATAATTCACTATAATGGACTATTTGTAAGGATAGTTAAGTAACAAGCAAAAAAAAATTAAATTGTATTTTTCTAAAATCAAGCAACTGAACATTTCAACAGTAAGATGTGTACAGAAATATTCTATTACATCTAAATTCCCAGTTTTTCCAACCTCAAGTTTTAGATATAAAATTTACTTTACTTTAACTCCCATTAACTTACTTTAATAGTGTGCTTTGGTGATACTTTGTAAGAAAACATTTTTTTCACCAAACACGTCTATAAAACAACAGCAACAACAATAAACTTAAAAAAGACTAGAACTGAGTTCTCTATTATGTGAGAGGGCACAGAAATCAATCTCTGTGACTTAATTTTTGTATGTTAATATCTATCAATTTTACAAGGTTATGGAAGAAGACAAGATAAGAAAAAGAAAATCAAAACATGTAGATAGTGTAAAAAAGTAAATAAAGAATAATATAAGTAGATATATTAAACTTTCCCTATTCCAATCTTGTCAGTATTTGGTTGGTAAATTAAAACATAAGAGATATAAGACCACTTTAGCCTCTTAAACATTAACAGCCTACAGGGCAAATAGAAAAATCTGAGGTAATATATTCTACCTATAGCCAAAATTATCTGCTTTTCTTATATTAAAATATGTACACATAGGGTCTGGGATTTATAAAACTGGTTCAAGTCCTAGGCTGCCAATTAAGGTCTATGGAATATAACCATACAATTCCAGGAGGCATCATTCATGTAGATCATGATCACAACAGCACTCCATCAAACTGTACAAGAAAGTGGCCCAATCCAAGTTCATTTCTTTTTCTTTTTTTCTTTTAGTTTTTTTGAGACGGGGTCTTGCTTTGTTGTTTAGCCTGGCCCTGAACTCACTACAATAGCCCTGGCTAGCTTCGAACTTATAGCAATCCTCCTGCCTCTGCCTCCCAAGTGCTGGAATTACAGGCATGAGCCACCAGGCCCAGTATGATGACATGTGGTACTGGGGATTGTGGTACTTGTGCTTGCCAGGCAAACACCAGAATTACTGAGCTAAATCCCCGGACTGCAAGTTCCTTGTTTCATTAATAAGAAATCAAGATTAGATGATACACTTATCCTCAACAATCTACCTGATCAGACATATAAATGAAGTCTGGTCTTTACTAACTTTTCCAAGTGTAGTCAATCACCTGCCCACCAAAACTATACAAAGCTGTAATCAAACTTCTTGTCCCAAATATAAAATAACCTATCTAAATAATGGTGCTAAAGGGGGGAGTAAAATTTTATATCTATTCTTTCTCTGACCCTCTAAAGTAGCTATGATTTTTATATTTTCCCTACAGGGTTACCTTACCTCTAAAACTAGCTAAGTTTGGATCTCACATGAATGAAAAAGGAGCAAAAAAATATTTTAAAAGGAGCATATAAAAGAAAAATAGGAAAGAATAAAAAGGACAAAACTGGAGTATAGTTTTTAAAATTTCCAGATTTTAGTTCAAAATTTTCCTAGTATTTCACAAAAAACAAAAGAACAAAATTAGTAAGGAAGCAACAAAACATACCTACCTCTGAGTAGAATAATCCTTGGTATCAACAGTATTCCTTGGATTTATCTGCTGAGAGACTGATGGGTCTTTTAACATTTCTAATCGCTGAAAGAGCATCATGTTATTTTGACTAAGTTCTTGAACCAACTTTTCAAATTGATGATATGTGTCCCAATGCTTCCTCAATTCAATTTCATATGCTAACTGTATAAGTTCAAATGACGCTTTTTGCTTTATTAAGTGATTTAAAACTAGCTCTTGTCTTTCTGTATAATGATCTTGTTTAGCAATCAGCAGATCAAAATCTCCCTTTACAACTGGCATATTCAATAACTGTGCATTCTCCTTTACCACAGCAGGCAAACTTTTATCTTTTATATGAGTGATTTGTTCTTCAAGTTTCAGAATCTCAACATTCAAGTTAGAAATTTTGACATCCCAATTTTCTTTACCAACAGCCTATACAAAGAAAAACAATTATAATTCAAAATGTAGACTTAGTTTTTAAATTATTTTTACTCTATTTCAGGTGACCAACTAATATGCTCAATGAGTAAGAACTAATTCCATATAAACATAAGCCAAAATTACAGTTTAAAAAGTACAGAGTAAGAATCAGATCAGTATGAAACAATTTTATGATCAGTATGAAATAAATTTTAATACTACTACATACATGGCTACTGAAGAGATTTTGTCATGCTTCATTTAATCAAAAACATTAACAGCACACTATTCATTCCCTGCAAATAAATGCTACATAAGTTTTTCTTCAACATTAACATTATCTCAGTAGGTATTCTGCTAGTCATTGTCTTTATTTGACCACACAAATACAGGACTTCACTGTTCCAAAGTCCGTGACAGCTGTAGTCACTGAATTGGTGGTGGTACTCAGATCTACAAATAATAGCAGGAATATTACCATTTTTGCTATTAATATTAAGACCTATTTGTATGAAATATTGATACATGTATCACAAATAAGCACTAAACCAAGAGAAAAAATTAAAAAATTATAACTCCTTATTCAATCTTTCTTTCTAAAGTACTTTTTTCTTTGGTATCAGGGATTGAGCATGGGAACATTGCCAGGCAGGTGCAATGCCAATGAGGTACACGCCCAGCCTCTAATGTACTTGAACAGCAATATTCAGTCATATATTCCTAACAATAATTACAATATGAATCTAGTCTCATTTCTTATATTTACCTTGCTGGTTAGATTATGAAGATTCTCCTCTACCCATTTTATACTGGACTTCATGCTCAGATTACTTGCTTTCAAGTGAATTAGCTGATGTTGGGCACAGATGTATGCTAGCTGCAGTCTAGCCATCTCTAGTCGTCTCTCCTCAAGAATTTCTTCACTATCACATATAGATGATGTTTGTATATCTAAAAGTTGAAAATTTTCTTCATTTGAACTTTCAACTATTTCATGTATACCCTGAAAGAACTGCTTTTTGGTATACAAGGTTAAGGCTGCTGTGCTTTGCTCTTCTTGGCTTAGATATTTTTCCAAGGAAAACTGAGAAAAAAACACCATGGGATTTGCCTCTTTCCTTAAATCACAATGTCTGAAAAATATCACCAATTTAGTGACTCTGTCAGTAAGAGCCTGAAGTTCATTACTGAGCTTGGTTTTCATAGCATTCAGAATTCCTTGACTCTGCTTCAGTTTTTTAGTGGCTTCTTCACGTTCAGCATTTAACCTCAGAGATTTGTGGCTAGATAATGAAGTCACCAGTTGGCATTTATTACGTCGCTGAATTTTTAGGTTTTTAAATTTCTGCAGCATTTGCACCTCATCCTCTAATTTGTGCAGCTCTTTTTCATCCAGTCTAGGTGTCTTCAAGTCAGAAGTTTTACAGGTTTTAAGAACTTCATCCAATGCTAACCCTTCTAGGATAGGCTTGCCTGATTTCTGAAGAATGCTGAAAGCTTCCAGCTCTTTTTCTGACAATACATTCTGTTCACTTACATTCCCACAAAACCATTTCAAAAATGACTCATCTTCAACAGTCTCAAACAGCCAGTCAAAATCTTCTCCATTAAGAATATCAGCTTTGGGATAACCAATTTTTTTTAATGTTTCCACAAATTCATTTCCACAACTCATGCTTCAATTACGTTAGTTTTGCTTTTTGTTTTGGGGCTTTTTATATCTAACACAGGTTTATAGTGCTGATTTTTACCAAATAAATGCAAACAGAAACAAAACTTTTACATAACTTTTTCCCATAGAAAATGGGAAAATATTTTTAAAATCCATAATGGCTCCTCCTAGAGGGGAAGAAAACAAGTATTAGACTACAAACAGAGAATGTTTTTAAAAGACACAGATAAATACCATGTTTGAGAGCCAGTGGACTAAAATGTAGTTGTAGTTGCAATGTCTGATGAAGATAGAGGGAAGAAACATAATTAGGGTATTTCTCATAAAACCGCAACAGAAATGAAAATCTAGTAACAACAGAATTTTATTTTTTCCAAAGATGAAATAGTTTCAAATACACTGTATGATTCATTGTAAAGGACTCCAAACCCAACCCACCGAGTAACTATAAAGCTTCTTTTGCCTGCTGGTCTTACATTAAGAAAACAGAAACAAATATAATGGTTTAATGAGAAGGATCAATATTTACCTCGATGTTCCAATGAATATGCGCCAAACTTCCAGGAATCGATCGCGACGCAGAAAACAAGCCTGGCGTGGGGAGTGAGAACCGAGCCATGAGCAGGCACAGCGCTCAGGGATTGGCATCCCACAGATGCGCGTTGACAGTCAGATGCCAAGCCGGGCTGCTCGAGGCCAGCGCCAGGTCCCCAGATGAACCGCCCCGAGGTCGTGACGCGCCTGACAACCTAGCGGCTGAAATTTCTGGGTTTTTTTTTTTTTTTTTTTTTGGTTTGGTGTAAGTGCGCGCGCGTGCGGGCGCGCAATCCGTTAGGATGCCTGTGCTTGTTGATAAAATACACATTCACCAACCAACCAGCAAACAAACCAAAGCCCGAAACGGCGCGAAAGGACCAACCTTAGGTGAAGAGGCTGTCAGACTCCCGGCCACCTCTCGGTCCCTCGGAGACCTGGTCCCAGATGGCGGCCGCCCCTTTCTGGCACCCTGGACCGCTGCTCGGCCTCCTAACAAAGGAAATGGGCCGCACACTCCACAGCCCAGACAGCCAACGCCGAGGCCGCCCCTCACCTCAGAGAGCTCCTGCAGGATTTCTCACAGATGCCGCCAAAGCGTTGCACGACTCGCACTGCCTCACGGGAGCACCGGCAAGTACGCACGCGCACAGGGCAGGGCGACTTAGTCCGTGTTCGCGCAGGCGTGGTGTCTGGCGACCCGAACGGACGGGGCGGGAGCTGAGCGAGGGGCGTTCCTTGAAGGAGCAATCCGATTGGCTTCTCCGCGACGGTCCGCCTTCGCTCCGCCCCTCCCGGGCCGGGTCAGGCGTCGGGCGAGCCGGAGCCCCTGCGCTCCTGGGCCTCGGTGCCTGCCTTCGCCTCTTCTACTTGGATCCTGGTCCTCTCGCGACACTTGTGGGGAGGAGAAGCAGACCCGCCGTCCGCGGGCCCAGCCCGCCCTCCTCCGCTGACGCGTGACCCGGCACAGTGCCAGGGTCGGGCCACGCGCCAGCCCGAGCGCTGCCTGGCACGTCCGCGGGGTCAGCGAGCTTCGCCGGAGACTCGGGACACACGCTACTTTGCAAAGTCCTTCCCCGCAGCTCTCACCTGACCTCCGAGCGAGAGCTGGTTCCTCTCCTGCACGTTTCCAAAACGTAAAAGAATAATCCACAGGAACGAGGAGTGCTGTGTCGAGGACGCGCTTAACTAAGGACGGAGGAGGGCAGAAATGACACAGGCAGTGAAAGAAACGGCTGAAAAAAGACTAAGTTTGACGCAGATCTGGTCGATGCCCACAGTCCCGTGAAGCCAGAGCCCTGGGTTTATCGTTGTTATTGGACAGAATGTATCTGTATGGAACAGATTCTGTTCGCATCTCTACCAGATAAAAATTATTTGCAACTCACCCATCTCCTGTAAGTTAAATCTAAATTTGCAAGCGGTAGGCTGTGGTCACTAGTAAGTGGCTTTCCCCTCGCCCAGCGATGAATAACCCTAAGTGTGACCAAGGGGAAGTCTTTCGCCGTTGTTTTTCTTAATGTTTTTAAGGAGAGAAAAAATAAGTGTTCGTGGGAAGATACTGTGAATTTCGTTCAAATCGGAGATACTTCTGAGTCACTATTGATTTTTTTTTTTTATCCTCCTCTTTTTAGAGTCAAGAAAGCCTAAAATGATCTGAAGAAAAAAAAATAGTTACAGGGTGGAGTTAATGGAACCCATCGGGGCTGGACCAGGAAGACCCTAGTGGCTGTGGCTGGAGGTTGGGGCAGCAGGGAGCCCGAGCCCAGCGGTTTTGGCCAGAGGAAGTGGAATCTGTACAGGCAGCTCCTTGAAGAAATTCTGCTGAGGAGGCGAAGACTGGAGGATGGGGGCAGCCAAGTGACACAGATGAGGGGGCGGGAGCGCAGGACCAGGACGAAGGGAAGAGTTTTGGTTTGTTTTGTTTTAAAATGGGAGGAACTTGGAGTATTTATAGACTGTGAGGAGGAACTCAGAGGAGATGGAATTAAAGATGCCAGAAAATCAAGAGGCTACTTCATAGAAAGAGATCTCAGGGCAGGAGGGTGCGAACCAGCGGCCCTTTTGGAAACCTGCTTTTCTTAATGATTCCTGGGTGATTTCCTCAATCCACAAATTCTGATTCTGAGTTGCTGGCCATAGTTGCTTGTTTGAAAGGTGTTTGTGAGGCCATAAAACCCAAGTAAAAATTACAACGGTGCCTGCCCTCAGTGCAAATAACAATAGGGTCCACTCTCAGACCTGGAAAGTGTTCTTGAGGTATTTGGAATTTAAGAAGGCAAACATGTTATACTTCTTTTCAAGACGAGTTTTCTTTCTTCCAATCAAAAATCAGTTGAGGTTTTGGTGGTGTCACAAGATAAAGGAGCCCAGGGACTAACCCTTGCTGAGCAGGCCCACAAGTGTATTGTGGAGTAGCCGGATGGGGCCGTGAGGATGTGTTTTTGCTCTGAGTTCACTATGTAACCCAGGCAAGCCTCAAACTCAGCAATCCTCCTGTCTCTGCCTCCCGAATGCTGGGATTGCAGGCGTGAGCCCGGTTTTTAAGACCATTTTTAAACCTTGCAAGTAATGTTGTGACATAAAAGATTGTTTTCAGAGGACATGGGTGGTAGGGGAAAGTGACCTTCGAAGACATGTGTTAGAAGCTTGACCCAGGAGTGACAAAACTCAAAAAAGTTGAAGACAACTGGCGCGAGGGGACAGGAAATGGAGTAGCAGAGGGAGCTGCATGGGCAGCACTCTGGGGCCTTGGTCTGGGAAACACAGCAAGGTCACCTTCTGTCTCATCTCCATCCTTGGGAGCCAGCCCTGCACAGACCCCTGGGCTGCAGGAGGAGGGAAAGACTGAGCTTTGCATTAAGTTGATATGTACGTGACAAAGGTGCAAGGTCCCCACACTCAGGGGCAGGTGTGGGTCAGCGCTACTGGAAGGAGGTCACCGTGGTGACAATGGTGGAGGCCTTCGAGGTTGGCAGGAGCAGGCCAAGGGGCCTGAGGGCACAAGGGCACAGGGCTCTCACAGAGAGCCTAAGTGGAGACGCGAGTCAAGGGGCGTGGGCCACAGCCTTGTCTGTGTTCTCTGACCCCCATGGTCTGACTGCACCCAGTCTGTGCCCCTCCTACCTGGTGAGGGATAGGAGATAAAGAAGGAGCTGTGCAAAAGTCCTGCCAGTGAATACCGCAGATTAGCCCAGCACCAGATTCGTGTGGCAGTAATGCCAGTGAAATGAGATGGGAAGGGGCACAGGTCTTGAGCCCCACTCCTCAGAGCGGGGCCGAGCCAGGGTATCCAGGAAGCTGAGCTAGGCTGAGTGGACAGGAGTGTAGTCATCTGGATCCACTCCTGGGGGGTGACAGAGACCCAGAGCACTGTAGGGCGGGGAGAAAGACTTGCTGCAGTTGTACTGGCTGTAAGACAGTGGCTAGGATTGGGGTGCAGGCAGGGGCCCCACTTAAGGGTGCTCTAATGGGAAGTGGTGGTGGCGATATATAAAACAACATTTGGGAATTCAAACATTCACTTACATCAACACCAGGCCCCGAGCTCTTGAGGCCCTGCAGTGTCTTGGCAGGGGTTCCCTTCCTAACTAGGAGTGGCCCAGGGGACTCCCCAGGTCAAGAACCCAGTCATCACTGCCTGCGAGGGCAGAGCTCCCAGAGCTCCTCTCCTGTGCCCACCCCAGGAGCTGCCAACGGGCCCGTGGGACCATCTGGAGTAGGCTCTGCCACAGCCCAAGCTGACACCTCACACTCTCAGTAGGTCCACAACTAGCCCCCCAGCCCCACACCTCGGCAGCCTTCAAAGCTACAGGCTTTCCTGCTGTCTCTGTGGGGCGGGCAGGGTTGAGGGCTCCTTTGGGCCTGCCCTCCCTCTGCATGTGGTCCCACAGCCTCACAGGCTCTTCCAGGAGGACCCAACAGGAGCTGGGGTCCTCTTGTTCCCCACCAGCACCAGAGGACAGGGGTGTGGGGCAGCAAGATCCCATCCCCAAGAGTGAGGGGGGAAGTAAAGCCAAGCGACGGAAAGAACTGGAAGCCAGAGAGTGAGGTATAAAAATCTGTATTTATGTTACAACGACAGAATGACACAGCACAGCCCCACCCGGAGGAGGTGGTGGAGCCATTCACTCTCAGCTCCGGTCTCCAGCCTGCCCACTGCCCAGCACCAGGCCCCAGACTCTGGCATGGAAGTTGCCCTGATGCCCTGGACGGAGACCCAAGCAGCCTGCTGGCTTGGTCAGGACCCTCTGGGCAGGCAGCGAGGGCCCAGTCAGCTGACCCCCCAGAAGAGGCAGGGATGGTTGGGGCAGTCAGAAACAGGGGCCTCAGGCTGCAGTTTGGCATGGGGCTCCTCCTGTCCAGGAATGTGGCCACAAGCACCCTATCTCCAGGGCCAGCTGGTGGTAGGGCCTGCCACCAAAGATCTGCCCCGGAAGGTAGGGACCCCAGCCCGACCCCCAAATACCATATGGCGCAGGTGGGGGTCACACAGGTGGAGGAAGTGGGCCATGGCTACTCTGGTCTGGTCCTGATTTCTTTCTAGTCACCTGAATGGCTGCCAGCAGTGGCTTCCTGTTCAGAAGACAGGGAGCAGGGGAGGGAGGTGTGTATATAGAGCTTAGCACCAGCCCTCACCATGAACACCCGCCATTCCTGCTATTGGGGTCGTCGGAGAGCACCCCAGGGCTGAAGAGCCCAACTTCCCAGTCTACACGGGAGCTGTGACCTGAACAGGCACAAGGAGAGCAGCCAGGAGGCCGGGCAAAGGGCCGCTCCGGCCTCCACCTGGGCTGGAGGCCGCAGGGCAGAGCTGAGTTTGGGACAGTAGGGAGCAGAGGCCTTGAGCACTCCAGCCCCTCAGGGACCCTGGAGTCCGGCCCTTCAACAGGGCTCCCTGGCACAGAGCAGAGCCCTTTCCTGGGTGCTGACGCCCTGCAGTGCTGAGCTGCCAGAAGGACCCTCAGCACGGGCCTGCTCTCCTGCTGTTCCTGGCCCCACAGGGCAGGTTCTGTGCCAGAGCTGTTTCCAGGACACCCTTCCTGCCTCCACGGGCCGCTGCCCCAGGGTCCACAGACAGGACTGGAGATAAACAGTTTTCCCCCCGCTGCTTGGTAATTGGTTACAAATGCACCAGAGGGGGTGGCGAGTGCTGCTGTGTGCCAGCCCTAGGGCTACCACCCAAGTATTGCTGTGTGGTCCCTGCCCATGAGGACAAAGACTTCAGGACTGAAAGGCCGCATGACCAGAGAGAATGCTGTGCTCTTTAGCTGCCGACGTCAGACTGCTGGAGCCCTCGCCCCAGCTGGAGCAGGGTTCGAGATGGGCTGTGGATTGGCAGGCAGGCCTGCTGTCCCCAGCTGCACAGGCCGCATCCACCTGCTTCAGGGAAGTCACACTGGAGGCCAAGGGACAGCCCCACACCCAGGAAGCCATGGCTGCTGGGTGGCTGCCCAAGAGGAGGGCACAACGGGCACCTGCTGGGCAGACCTGGACATCCTGTGTCCCTCAAGGGACATGCTGGTGGCAGTGGGCAAGGCGAGACAGGGGATACAAGGCACACTATGACAACGTGACAGAGGACAGGTCCCTGAGACGCTGGGTCGCTCCTACCCCTCGGCAAATAAGGACACAATGACAGCTAGGAAAATAGAGTACAAAAGTCTCATACAGGAAATAGAGGCGCACACACGTCTCTTGGCCAGAGTCTTTAGAGCTTTTTTCTTTTTTTAAAAAATGTTTCTCTGTTTTCTTTTTTTTTGGAAAATCCTCTGCCAGCTGAGGCTGCCATGGGCAGAACTGGAGAGGTCCCTCAAAGGGAGTTTGTCTTGCTGGGCAGTGTGGCTTTTATTTTCTTCTTTTTCTTCGTTTTTTTTTTTCTTTTTTTTTCTTTTTTAAGAAAGGGAGGTGAAGTCAGGCATGGTGGCACATGCCTATGATCCCAGCACTCTGGGAGGCTGAGGCAGGAGGATTGCCAAGTTCAAACCCAGCCTGGGCAACTTAGCAATTTAGTGAGACCCTGTCTCAAAAAAAAAAAAATTTAAAAGGAAGATGTAGTTCAGTGTGAAAGTCCTAGGTTCAATCCCTAGTACTGGAAAGAATTAGAAAAGAAACAGAAAAGAAAGAAGAAATGGAGATGAGAAAGCCGGACTCAGTGGTTCAGCTGCTGGCCTGGCCCTCTCAGGCCTTGCAAGGAAGAGAAGCCCAGTTCCCTGCAGACTGGACAAAGCCACCTGGGCCGGCGCAGGTGAGCTAGGGCCAGCATTGGCCTCAGCAGGCCCTGAAGGCCAGCCTCTGGGACATCTGTCTTCCGGGTGCCCACGTGCCTGCAAGTGCGAGCATGTGTGGGTACAAGCCTGGGTGTATGTGCCCGTCTGCCAGCCCTAACAGTGGAAGCTGCCCACCTTGGCACGGGATGGCCCGGCCTCTCCACCCGCCTGCCCCAGCGAGCTCACCCAAGTCCCGCCCAGCGCAGAGGCTTCCTCCGCGCCGTCTACACCTCAGGAGCTTCAAGGACGACTGCCAGGTACACCTTCCTTCTTTCCTCCGTCCACTCCTTCCTGCAGGGATCCGGCACTGGGGCTGGGCTCCCGAGATGGTCACGAAGCCCCTTACGCAGTGCCTGCCAAGGTTGGCAGCAATGATATTTAATACTTCTGGAATGGTTAAGAATCCAAGAACAGACGTGGGCGGCTACGCTGGGCTCCTAGTAGTGGCGCCAGACCCTGCCTCCCTGCAGGGGGCCCTGCCCGTGGGGCAGGGAGGGCAGAGGCTGGCAGCCTGGGCAGGTGGGCAGCAGCTGGAGCTTCCAGCATGGCACAGCAGTGGGCCGCAGAGAGGCTGGCATCAGCTGAGGGAGGACTGGAGGCTGCCATGCCTGGCTGGGCGGGCTGGCAGCCGAGAGCACGGGGTGCGGGGCCTACAAGAGGCTGGGGCGGCCAGGCCGCCTGCAAGGGCGCCCATAGCCGCCATCGCTGCAGCCACCGCTCTGCAGGCTGTAGTGGTCATCGGCATCACTGCTGCTCCCAGCACTGTCCAGCTCACCCGGCCCGAACTCCATGCCCTCTATGTCCACCTCTGGGGAAACAGAGAGGAGAAGGTCAAGCACTGTCCCGAGCAGGGGCGCCCACCACCTTGGGACCTCTCACAGAAGTCTGGGCTCTAAGAGGATGAAGGGGCCCCTCAGCAGCACAGCCTAGACAGCTCCGCCCTGCAGCTCCCGGAAGGACCCGCAGGCCTGGTGTTCTCTGAGACCCTGCAGCCTGCCACTGGCTGGGATACTGTCCCCCTGCCCGCACACCTCAGTATATGACAGAGCTGGTCCTCATAGGCAGCTCCTCAAAGCTGCCCTGGGCACTTCCTCTTTCTTGGGGTGCCCTGCAATGCCCCACCTTGCTCCGAGTCATCTGTGGAGACGGCGGAGCCAGTGCTGTCTGTGCGCACACGCTCCATGCTCTGCACCGACAGCTGTTCCAGGCGCCGCTTCAGGAAGCGATGCTCCCGCTGCAGCTGCTCCTTGATGCTCAGTGCCCGGCGGTCCTGCTCCTCCAGTTTCTGGGGACAGGAGGCGACAGTGAGCCCATGGTCTGGAGGGCAGCACCCCAGGTGAGGGGGGCACAAGGACAGGCAGGATCATACCTTGACAAGGCCCAGGCTGAGTTGTGCATGGGCCTGAAGCTCTGGGTCAGGGCTGCTCAGCCTTTGGCCAGCACCATCCTTGGCGGGGGACAGCCTGCCACAGCACCCTGCCTGCCCCTCGACTTGGACCCTCACCATGCCTATGCCTGCAGCGCCCTGCCTTCCCACATCCTCTGACTTCCTCTCTCAAAGCTCCTGCCAGGGTTCCCATGCTTGGGACCCAGCGTAGGCCCTTCAAAGGGACAGAAGTCTCCCAGGACATCCCTGGATCCCCAAGTCAACAGGAATCTGAAGACCGTGGGGCTGCCCCAGGAAGCGCCTCCCTGGGCCTCCAGAACAAACCTGCTGTCCTCACACCCTGAGCAGTGCTTTATGCAGTCGGCCTTTCTGCAAAGCCAGAAAGAGCCCTGGCCTTTGGCCACTCCACCTTCCAACAGCTGTCAGTCATGGCCCAAGGCCACAAAAGCCACCAATACCCTAGGTCCCCTCCCTGAGCCTGGCCACCCCATACTTGGTTCCCACCTGTCACCAGGTCATGACCCTCCCAGCCCTAGCAGCTCCTGTGACCGCCCCTGAAAAACACCCCAGCCCACCCCGGGATGCCCCGGTAGGCCACTCCCCCTCCCACCTCTGTTCAAGGGCTGGCCCGGGCACACAGGGATGGAACGGAATGGGGCAGGCCGGGCCTGCTCACCTTGATGTGCATCTTGGCACGCTTTAGGAGGCTCAGTGTGGTATGGCGAGTGCTGTCCGGGCCCAAAGGCACCAGCTGCTTCAGCTGCTCCAGGCAGAGTCTGAGCTTGGCTCGTCTGGAAGAGCCAGAGATGGAACCGTCAGGCCAGGTGGCAAAGCCAGAGGTGAGAGTGGAGCCCGACCCAGTCCTGTGCCTGCCGCCCACCACAGGGGTCCCTCCTGGCCTGGCTGGCACTGAGGAGCAGCTGGCTACATGCAGCCTTAGGATATGGCACCCACAAAGTCCCACATCCGAGTGACACAGCTTGGGCTCAGGGACCTACAGAGCGGACCGCGTCTGTGCCTCCTGCCTTGCCACGTTCAGTGTGGCCTTGGCTGCGGCCGAGGCAAGGTGGCCCAGGGCCAGCCGGACCCTCGGCCTGTAGGTGCCTCCACAGACCCTTTGGGGTCTGCTGCAGTTCAGTTTCCCCCAAAGCTCAAGCGGACAGTCAGGTGCTGGTCGTGAGTCACGATCCTGTGAGAAGTGCTGTGTTCCCTGGCTGGGGCGCAGCCACGGAGTAGGCCTTCGGCTGCCCTCTGATGCTGCACCATGGCCAGACCTCTGGCAGTGCACACACATCCACCTCCCCGGCCCCTGCCTACAGGGTCTTGCTGCCAAACCCAGGGAGCTTCCCTTAGAAGTTCCTAGGATCAGGCCTGCCAGGCCGCAGCCAGCACCCAGATGTGCCCCTTTCCTCTTTGTATGTATGCTGCTCCCTAGTAGCAGAATCCTGCAAGCCCGTGGCCTCCCTTAGTCCCCGTAAGCCCCTGGAGCAGAGTAGGCAGAGGGAACCATTTCTTGGACAAAGAAGCCACAGCCCAGGGCTAGGAGAGCCAGGGAGTGCAGAGAGGTGGGAGGGGCTGTGATCAGGATCCCTTCCGGCTGGTGGCTGGCACAGCCACAACCACACCTTCCACGGCAAAGGACCTTCTGGCCCAGGGTCCCATCCACCCGCCTGGGGAGCCAGAGGTTCCAGATTGAACTGATGTAGATCTTAGGAAGAACTTCCAGGGCACTGGACTGAGGCTGTGCTTGGCAGGGTCTGGGACCCAGACCAAGGCTGCAAGACTCTGGAGTGCCCAGAACCTCGGCCTCTTTATCTCCTTTGTGAAAATGTCCCCACACCTGGGAACAGAAGGAGCAGAAGGTGCTGAGCAAGTGGGGGAGACAGAGCTTTCTGCTCAGGGACAGGGACCCTCCCAAAACAGGTCCCCACTGTCCGGAAGCCACCACTGGGGCCAGGTTTGTAAACAGTGATGCTGCCAAGGACCCCTTCCCCTGGCCCAATCATTACACAGCAAACAGCAATTTCTAAACCCATCATTCTAAGTACTTGCCCTAGCAACACACAACTTTGCAAAGGAAATATTAGAAAATACAAAGAATAAAAGCACCCTTGCATTCCATTACCCATACACAATGCACTGCCATTTCAGCATACACATTTCCATATCATGAATGTGAAGTGAAAAAATCAGGATACAAAACTATGTACGTGACAGGTGACACAAATCTGTTTAAAAAATGAAACAGTGATGCACACAAGAGACTCCACAGGATACTGAAGCACAGGCAGCCATGTCTTGGGGCACATCTAGCAACAGTTATTTCCCTACTTTGTGCTTCTCTATATTTTCCAGTTTTCTATGCTTAAAAGACTCACATCAGTATTATAATCACTGAAGAACACAATCAGGAAAGAAAGAAAAAAAAGCTAACAGACAAATGATGGCAGAAGGATATCTGCGATACATGTAAAAGGCTGAGGGCTGGCGTCCTATCTTGAGATCAAACACCGAAAAGGAAAAGCATTATTTCCATGGAACAGCATGCAAAGGACACAAACCAGCAAGCTGTAGGATACAAAGGGCAAACCTAACATAATACTGACTCCAGGGTTAGCTCAGTGGTTCTGGCGCCTGCCTCGCAAGCGCAAGGTCCTGAGTTCGATCCCCGGTAACCACATATAATGCTGGGCGTGGAGACTCACGCCCACCAACAATCAACACCGCATACCACAATGCCGGACGTGGTGGCTCACGCCTATAATCCCAGCACTCGGGAGGCAGAGACAGGAGGATTGCTGAGTTCGCGGCGGCTTGCCTGGGCACCATAGTGAGCTCAGGGCCAGCCTGAACTACAAAGCGAGACCCTGTCTCAAAAAAAGCAAAAAAAAAAAAAAAAAAAAAAAAAAAAAAAAAAAAAAAAAAAAAAAAAAAAAAAAAAAAAAAAAAAAAAAA